>JAANSN010001997.1:0-27587 GCA_036850665.1 Dicranocentrus wangi | reverse complement strand
GTTAACTGGATGAGTTCTAAATAGATGGCTTCGCACTTCTGGATTTGAAACCTGGAATCGGTCCAGTCTTCCTGTAAATATACGAAAAGGACTACTGTACAAATGCACAATATCAAAGATCACAAAAGGCTCATTTTTGTCCATCTCCGCAAGATTTCATCAATATTATTCATACTAGTCGTAAGCTCTGGTGCGATCCTTCTATTAGGTTTCATCATCGAATCGTCGTGAATTAAAATTCTTGTGCTCAAATAGAAATATCTATGCGGTGAGTTAAATGACCTCTTAATGCATTATTTTTTTAAAGATAATTTTATTTGAGAGATATAATCCATTTCACCTGGGTCATATTCACCCAACATTCTTGGAGAATGAAGAATTCTGTTCATTAATTTTTGTCAAGGGATCGTTTTACTTGCTAGCTAACTTTGCTCCCAGCTATCATGAAGCATACTGATTCTTTGAGGCAAAATCTCATCACACCTTTCCAGAACGGCCCTACAGATGTATTATCGTTAACAAGTTTAAGTGCGATGTACAAATAACGCCCTACGGCTAATTCCACATCCCAAGGACTTCCCTTTAAAAGTCCCCATTAACTTTTTGTTCTTTTTACTTTTAAAAAGCAAAAAAGCATTGTGTGCAAGTGTGCAGTACACAAGTTGCCATACAGCATTTTTTCTCATGGATGCTCCCCTCTGGTCTTCACACTGGAATTGTTAGCTCACCTATTTCACAGCTCACTAAAATAATGCACGAAACCAAGGAACCTCCCTCTAACTCGGGTTTAGAAGGAATCTTTGTTCTGCCATCTTCCTTCCACCAGATTGAATGCTGTATATTTCTAACTCTAACCTAAGCTAAATCCATAAATCGTTCCATTCATCAGGAGAACTTCGAGGTACGATAAAATGAGTGATGGTTATGAGAAAGAATATAATTTCATAGAATTTACAAAAATAGATGAGTAGAGTAAGAATAATGAACTATTGGAGCAAAGCAATCCGCACTCCGCACCACATTCAGTCGGATTGAATTCTTGTAATAAGATACTAAGAGAGATACATTTTGAAACTGAACGTACTTGCGAGGTGTCTTTAGAATTCTTCAGTTTAATTTGATTCAAATCCGTCGAAGGAAACCTTTCTTCAACCTTTAAAAATTTATTACACCACCCTTTTCGATGTTGGTTTTGAACCTTTGATTACATGGGAATATATACTACATCAACGACGGGATTGTAAGAACAGTGTAAATATTCTTCATTATAAAGTTCAAATTTTAATGTCCATATCAGGAAGCTTGGAACCGGAAAGAACTAGACTGGCTGTACACTACCGTACAACACTTAGGTTAACATTGAGATTGATTGGGTTAATGTATGGAAATGGAACATCATAATCATAAGATACATTTCATGAGTTTCAAGCGTCGCATGTACAGCTTTAGATATAATGCTAATTTTTATTCCCTAAGCGCACAATTGTCAATGACTATTTTGTAATTTGAGAAACAATTAAGAATGTGTATGAAGTATAATTAATTGTAGAGTGTATTTCCTGGTTAGAAAATAAGATTTACTGTTGTTTGAGGCATTTGGGAGTGCGTATATTAACCATATCCCGTGTATTATAATAAATGACGTGTCTAGGTGTCTATATGCTCATTACATTGATTTATTGGGAGAACATTTATTTTTTTAACAACTGTGATAGATTTTTGTTTTTAATTTATCAAATAAGAGTAATGGTAGAAAGTTTTATGGATAATCAGAGTAATTTCTTAATACACAATGAATGTGGGAATGTCTCATATTGTTAAATCACAATTACACACTGCGATGTTAATATTAGTATTAAAATTAACTAAGCAGTATACGCCTGGTTGAGGACATCGTCACACCACCATCATCAAACCAACACGCACTTGGTGGTTAGAAACAGAACAGGGAAATCATTTCCATAAGTAATCAGTTGACATGCGGATGCAATTGATGGCTGGTTGCTGATAGCACACTCGGTAAAAAGTAACAATAAATGTGTTGAGCAGAGCAAATCCAAGGACATTGCTCATTAGCATAATATGTACAAATGTGTGTAAAAGTAGCTAAATGAAGAAGTGTGTGCACTTGGCAGAACGGGTTTTCATATTGACTGCATTGCCAAAACGAACACAAACAAACTATAAAAAATATTGTGCGTTATACGACCACGATAAATAAGATTTTTGGTTATCCCTCCTCTACTCGAAAATACAACGCCTGTTCATATTACGCATAAAATCATCATTATATATCCCTCCTTTACGTCTTAAAACAACTATTTGCGGATACTTGTTGAGAGCAAATCTTCGCAAGCGACGACTTTATTGTAATCAAATGCACATTGACTTAAAAAGTCGTCGTCTATCGTCGATGAGTCACTTCACAACAAGATACTAGGGATAGTAACAGTATGTATGTAAACGGCTTGATATTTTACTCGTACGTAATATACCCTTAGCTCAGTATATCCATGTATATCCATGTATAAATACATATCCAATTGCAGTATGTAAGTATGTATGTCGACTAAAAATCTAGTGATGATCCAGAATTCACTCTTCATATTAATTCATGAGAAAGGTGATATATAGCCACGATTAAACTGTAGAAAAATTATTAATCAATATACCTACGTACAACTACAAATTCTATTAAAAAATCAATTTGGTCACTGTTATGTTATGTTATAAGCAAGAAATTCGACCAGCATCACCATTTTCAAGTTTAAATAAATAAAATGTCGTAATTGACATGTAAACTTTTTCTGTTTTTTGGTTGGTTATATATCATGTACCTGTGAGAATCTAGAGGGTGCGTACTCCTGCGTACAGATTCTTTACAAAAAAAATCCCTAGAAGGGGTTCTACAAGATAAAATATTGCTTGTGTCGTGTTGAGATTATTAATAGCAAGTGACAATCAAGATGGCATTTAACATGGAATTTTGTCTAAGTGCCTATTAAAGCATAGATTCCTCATTCCTCGTTAGGAATGCGTTTTTAGATTGTAGGTACTTGATTTGGTATAATAATCCTTCCATAGATAGACTATAACTACATAACAAACAGTTTTACTGCATATAAAGTAGTAGTTTTCATATTGAAGAAACAGTAATCATAATCAAGGAAAAATTTGCAATCAAGACATGCAAATAAGCACACTGTGCCAACTATTGCGTATATATGCTTTTGTTTTAATTGAATACTTAACCTTATGATATAAGTAATAATGAGACTAGGTGTGCGCACTAATATAACACATAATTTATTGCAAATTAGTATTTAATCATCACCTGGTTTTGCACAGTTGTTATACTAATAGTTTCAGAACCGAAATTAGTTTTGCTTCCTATTCTGTTTTTTAAAACAGTTCTTACACAAACTGTTGTGCTTTAAGGATTCAGTTTGGTTGGACATTGGGAGCCTTCAATTACTAGCTTTTTATGCAAACTATTATTGCTACAGATTGAACTCTAATTTTTTCTAAGATTTCTTTTCTGCATGCTACGATAATATGGTACAAGATTTTGCCAATTAGCATAAAACTGTCAAGATAGAACTGTTTTATGGTTCACAACAAATCTAGAATTTTTATGAATATGGCTAATTGAAAGCACGTACGTTCATGAATGTATGTGTGAACATGAGTTTGCGCATTTTAGCATTTTAGAGATTGAGCACGATCAGCAAGTTTTGTAAGCTATTGTAGTATAAAATGCGTTGAAACCATTGTTTGCACATACGTACGTTTGGGACTACTCACAGATTGACTACTCGATACTCCAGTGTTATATGAACAAGTATTATACGCACATGAGATTCTACTGACGCAAAAACAATATTTATGTTCATAATGACAATTAGAAGTTCAGAAGCGGACGTAACAACTACCAAATCACGCTCATTTGCAAAGGTTTATGAGTAATCTGCAATCTACAAGACTGTACGTAAACTTAAATATCTGAGGTCAGAAGGCTCCAATCCCAAAAATCGCGCAAAATATTTCAAGCAGTTTAAGACATTCCAAATTTTTCTCGTGCATGCGTATACCTACTAACTTCAAGACAATTATTTTTCCTTGCATGAATTTACGACAGATTTTTCAGAACCCATATGCACCTAAGGACGGATTGGTATATTATTACTGTTTTCGTGTAAAAAGTTGTGGTGTGTCCAAGATTGCAAATATGTTTGGTTTAGTATCATCGTACTTAGCCTTTTAGTACGTACAAAGTTTACATTTCGCAAAACCCTCATCTGCCTAAAACGGCCGTTTTTTGCAGGTCGCTTTCATGCATGTTTCTACTTACAATACACCACCGCCTAGTTGTAAACTTTTTTTTGGACAGGATGAAATGAAAGAAGCTTAGGTGGACATGTTTTAACACGATGAAATCATGACTGTTTTAGCAATAAACTAAAAATACTAATCCAGACAGACTATATAACTTGTAGAAACGTCTGGTAAATAAATTTTTGAGTCGTGTATCATTACCGTGACCTATATTGCTTAAATGTTGGAACGAGAGCAAAATAAGTCATTTTGCACGTACAAAAGTACGCCGCGAAGATTCTTCCTGTGAGGTTCTCTATGTGTTAGGTCGATTTGACAAAACTTTCAATTTAAATATGCGTGTGCAACATGGTAATCCTGGCAAAATTTGTTCGCTGTGACGGCTTGTGTGCTTTTGAGTTTGAGTTACAAATAACTGAAATAACTATAACTTAATGTTCAAGAAATGATGCATTTTGGAAATCTAACTTGCATGCCATGTTGAGAGGGAATAGGGAATGCAATTCATTTTGTTAAGAAAACGTTTGTCTAATGGATTTTTTTTAAATACGATTTTTTCACTCATGCTGTGTAACCTCATGGATGTGTAAACTGAAAATGTAGGGATTTCAGTTTCTAATACTAACTTGGTATAACCCGTACATCAAAACATTTCAGTGAATTAGGTAGGCAATAATTACTACTAAAAACTTTTATACATGTCCAAAGTGCTTTCCAATAATTTGAAATACTTGTTACTCCAAGAACTATTCTTTCCTTAAGTACTGCACATAAAATGGAAGTACAACTTATTTAGGATATTTATATGCTGATAGCTTCCTCTGGATAAAGATCCGTTGAGTTGTATCTGTATCCATTTTTATTTATTCATGAAATCATTCCATGCAATTTTATCTGATTTAAATTCTTTTAGCGTTGGTAAGTTTGTGTTTTTGATAAGCATCCAGTCACAACTATTATTATTCAAATAGAACCAGTTCAGCTTCAATTAATACTTTCCTCGCTCCTACTCACTCCTCCCTTGATTGACATGAATGGGAAGATGATTACGCTTTTACTTTTTACCGAGATGCAAAAGCATCACGGCAAGTGTGACGAGGATTACATGCGAAGCGTTAATGTGGTAATTAGATCTTTCTAAGGTTGCCTCAAGGATAATTTTTCCCATCATTGAGCGCAGCGGTATGCACTGTTCGATGTGATGCCAGTGTAGTTTGACTAGTAGTAAATACGTGTTTGGCCTCGATACAAAAATACATTATGTCCGGTTAAAAATGAAATGTACAAGAAGCAGGCTAGCAGGAATCAAAGTAGCATCAACACATTGACATGACAGTAGCATGCATCCCGCATGAGCAACACCACGTAACGATGTTAATGATACACTTTTGCACCTGATGGATTAAAATCAGTGATTTCCAACCTGTTTCCGAGTTCCAGCTTGATGTTTCCACTTGCTCAGTATTCAAGCCTTGTTGTTAAAACTAGTGATGTGATAAACTTTTAATACTACACTTATTTCTAATCATTAAAACTTGAGTTTGATTTTGGCAGGGGAAGGGAGGACGAGACGAGATGAAGTTTTTTTTTACCATTTTGATTCAGAATAGACCCTTAGCTTCAGCTTATTTTATGGGAAGGAAGCCAATTAGAAATTTGAATGGCTCTAGAAAGAAAGTTTTACGCTGCTATATACTTCACAGTAAAAGATCCTGATTATCATTTTACTCTCCCCGTCTCGATGATGAGGAATAGTTTCGCTTGGTAATGATGATAGTATAACAATAATAAAAATAGAGTTGCCGACTGACTTTTTTTTCTATTGGAGCTCTCTGGAAGGAAATTGGGGTCGGTACAAGGTAATGCGTAGGCTGGCAGCTTTTATGCACCAACAGACATGCTCAAGTATATCGTAATGGAAAGCCTTGAAGTAGGTTGTTGCTGTCTATAGGATGATTTCAAATCAGTAACAGGCTGTCTCCCCTTTTATCAAAGTTTGATTCACTCCGGTCGAGTCAAATATGTAGGGAAGTGGAGAATATGAAATAAACAAGATTCTCCAGCCATACAGGTAGAAATGGATTGATGGAAAGTTGTACAGATTCCTGTGTTAGAGAGAAGTTTGAAGGATGAAAACGAACTCCTTGCATGGGATTGCATGCATCTGTATGCATGTTTACATGGCATGGGAGTTTAGTAGACAACAAGACCTTCACGAGAACCCAGGAGGTAGTTAAATTATAAGACATGTGAAATCTGTCTGATTAGAAAATCAAATCTTAAACTTGTATAATATTTGAATTGGATGATTTCCAAAGGTAAAGGGGAAAATAACACATTGTTAACTTTCAAATTACTCGCAACAAGTAAGTAGGTTACGTTACATCAGACTATAGGAAACATGTTAGGGAAAAAGGGCAAAGTAAGAAGAAGTCGACTACACACACGAACTTCATTCCTTGAATTGAAAACATCTCGTTTCGAAGTTCTTGATTGCGACTCTCGCTCACTCTGGAGATTTGAGATGTTTAGTGGTGCCGCACCCTGTCGTTTCGTTTCGTGTACTTATATCATTTTCCATTCTCTAATTTTATAACTACCTGCCAAACTAACCTGCAGGAAAGGAGAAATAGGGTATTTAATAAGGGGACAGCGTTATGTATAGGTATACAGTAGGGCTCTGAATGGATCTCTTGAGTTCCTTATCTTGAGTGGAACTGTTCTATTCAAAACTTGATGTGATGCGATCAGATTTGTATTTTCTCTTCAGATTACTACTTCGCTCCGTGAGGAGAGCAAAGTAAAGCTAATAAAATGTTTGAAGAGAGAAGTAGCTAAGCAAACGAATAAATGCTTTACGTATTTTCGACACTTTACTGCTACGCGGCTCTTTATAAATGGGTCAACTCACAATTTCCATGTTCCATGTCTGATGTCGACTAGTGCAACCGATGAGATTGATGTGTTGCTCATACAATCATTCTAGCATAAAGGTAGTTACATATTTAATGAATTTGGAGAATATAAGCATAATGGTATAAGCAGCAGGCAACAAGTGAACTAATGTATATGTACTTACTATTTCATTTGCTGGTTAGTTTATTCCCTTTCCCTTTAAACCACGGCCCTGGTATCATATTTTAGTCACCGCATGGGTGAATGAGAAGAGCCTAGATCAAATATCAAGACAGAGCAAACTGATTTGCTCATTGAAAAACTCTGCTTTCATTTCATACCAAAAAGTTTACCGTGTGTTTAATACGTGGAAAAATCGAATCCTTATAATATGAAACGGAATGAAATATACCGATTATAAAACTGAAGCCCGCATGAGTCACATGAAATGATGTAAAACACAAGTTCTGTCCTCCCTAGAATACGAAATGAATTTGGGCTGATAGGTTCTGTGTTTGTCTTGGAGAAGGTCCTTGCTGTGAATTTCATCTGCTTCAATGATCCATTCACCACATCAGCAGGGAGAATATTCCCATGTAAAGATTTTTTGTAAGCCCTTGAAAATGAAAAAGACAACATGATACTGGTCCATGTCCATCCAACCGGTATTACCTTAACCTTCTTATCATCACATATTATCAAAAAGGGTTGAAACGGGTAGTCCTCCAAATTGGCTAACTCAACTTTCCTCAACACGGAGTACTTGTGCAGGCGTATTTCAGGTTCACTATGTAAACACTTTTCGCCGTTTATTGATGGGGAGTTTGGCAACTCGCAGAAACTGTTTGTGGATGGATACGAAAGGATCTACACTTGTTCCTAGGAAAAAGGAGCATGCATGATGTGATCCAAAGTTCTCATCATTTTCGGATTGTAGTTTCAATATTTAACGGCCAGAGTAAATATTCTTCTTGCGTACGAAGCAACACCAGGGTAGCGCACTTCTGGGGTGTACCTATAATCTAAAAACTGACACTTTTTCCTGTGTTAATCCTTCTTGGTAATTCATTTCATTTAGGAATTTCTAGCCCAGCCCACTTCAAAATTCATACGCTACAGAAAACCAGCATCCGAGGGCAAAAATGTATGTGTGGATATTTATTAGAGGTTCAGTAAAGTCTGTACTCCCAACAGCATAAAAAATATACTCTTGGGACCCGACTCTCTGGTCGTAAAGGTGATAAGGATACGGCAGTAACGCCCTTACTTGTCTAGTCCCTTGGGATTCTTTTCTTAATAGTCAGGTTAGAAAACGTAATGAGCGGGTTCTACATTGGGTGACGAAGTTTTGGAGATTTGATTTGAGAAATAAATGTTGCTTCTTTTTCTCGCTTGCCCAAAAAAAATGTCAGATTCATCATTACATGCAGAAACTGGCAACCGCTCAGTATCGAGTGCGAGTGCTGTGTGCGATGTGCGACGATGTTATCTAATGTATGCTAACTAAGTTAAGTGCATGTAGGAAGAGGCATGTCTCATCAGCAACATACCTAATGTGTACAACTCATTTCAGGAAATTGCATCAAGTGTCAACAGTCGCAACAAATCATTTCAAATGCTATTGAGAAAATGTTTGTTTCTGTTCTTAAACTTGACCTGCACTAAGGAGAATGAATGTGTGAACCTTACAGCCAAAAGTAACATCCCATTCAAGGAAACTCACTTTTACAATATTTGTGCGTGATATATCTGTTGTATAATGCACTCACATCATATAGTTTATATACCACGTAGGTATACGAATACATATACGGAATGTCTTCTGGTGTATCACAGCCTTGGCTTGTTTGCACCTACCAGAACTCCCATCCAACTGACCCCAAAAACTAGTCAGGATAATATATTTCGCTTTTCTGTATTCTAAACATGATGCCACATGCCAGGAATGGAATCCTGCTGTGTGCATTACTCCCCTGAGATGCGTTTCTAATGCTCATTTCTGGCAAGACGGAAAACGAGCCTATTGTCCGCAACCACCACCAGCGTGATATCCACAGTGAGGACTGTCCATTGGTGTTTTCCTGTAGATGGTACGGTGATGTGCTAGAAATACCCAAACGTCTCTGAAGATAAATGAAAAGGCAAAAGGGACTTGAATACAAAACGGCTTTTGTATTTGATTCCTAGAACTATAAATGTAATCTACACTTTCAATTATCCTCTGGACAATAACAACAGATGAAAATTTTAGCCTTCAGGAACAGTTTTTAATAATATATGTATTCCTGTTTCTCCATGAAAATTGCTTCAGACTTGAACCTATATTGTTCGCGTAACAATGAAAACCCAGGTTATCATATAATGCGCTAATTAGTGAAATGGAACGTAACGGGCTGAACTATGGGAATATGAATTATAGCTACGGTGTATAGCTACTAAACGTATGATTCTAGTTGTACGTTCGGCATGATTGTTTAAAGTCCTCATATCTTATGCTCTTCGATATTATGCACTTTCATATTATACGCATTTTTCTCCTTTGTGTACTTTTTGATAAGATTAGTTTTAAGCAAAGACGGATGTTTACTACGTGATATCAGTATTTGCGGATTGCTATTGCTGCATTGTGTACACAACTCACAATTGTCAGTTTTGTGCTTGAAAAAGTCTACTCATAAGCATAGTTCCTTGTCATTACGGAATGTGTATATCTCCAAATCAATTATAACTCAAACTGTTGAATATACAACAAATCAAGCGATGCATCGACTATTGTAGCGAATAATAGCAAACCCTCGAATTATTAAGTTGATGCGTTTAAAAAATAAAAGTATCTACAATTCCACCTGCATTCGCAAAGTGTTCAAGACAGTTCAAGCCAGCAACGGATTTAAAAGTATATGACTATATATTAGCGTACCTAGACCTAGTGCCTTATTAAACTGGAACTGGAAACCACGTGGTAGTTATTTTTTAACGTTAATTTGTATTTACTTCTATTCGGTTTAATCCCTTGAAAACTAAACATATAGACATGACTTATAGGAAGGGATAACACGAGGCAATTCCTGCGTTATACATGCATCTATCTCAAGAAGCGCATGTCAAACACAAATAAAAAGCAATAACAAAATGTCAGTCAATCGAAATGAATTCACTTTGATCTTTCCGCATTATTATATGCATTTTTTGCGGCTTTTGATGCAATTGAACATGGAGGCGATAAGTATAAAAATATAGAGTTTTTGTAAAGATCCTCATGCTTCATTGATGTGTACGTTTAATCGTGGGGCCGTAGGCCCACAAGTCATGAAGTCATTTTGTTCAACACCATGCATATGAAATTGGAGAAATGGTCAATGTTGTTAAAGCTTAAAATAGTTTATATATATTAACTATACAATCTATAATCTAGTTCATGACTGACAATTTTATTATTGTTATGCTCATACACAGCGTTGTTGCTTACAAATGTCAATGTCAATAGCAGACAGCACATAACGAATTTATTAGTAAAGGGTCCTTCATAGTTTGCTTACACTATTCTTCTTTGGAAACTCGCAAGGAAAATATATCCTTTACAAACTATGATATGTCAAATCCTTAATTCACAAGTAAAGATGCAATTGAAACCTTTATTCATGGAATACACAATTAACAATCTGGAAGATATCTCCAGTCAGATAAAAGTTTTTAGAAAGGTCTCAAGTTTCGTTCGTGACCATCTTCCAGCTTAAGATCAAAAACTTTTCATTGTGCAGCCCACAAACACGATGCTTTTAGCTTGAAATATTGAATCATTGTTTGAATAATGTTTTGTACTTTGAGAAAAAATTATCATTGTGTATCATTGTACGATAAAAGCGTGAAATCATGCTCCTTTTAGGGACTTATTGGCGTCTACCCCTACAAACTTTAAGGCAGCATCATAAGTTTGTCATCATCCATAGAAGTATATGGGAAAGACGAGCATGCACTGTATGAAGTGGTATATATTTAGGTATGTAAAATGATGTGACTGTGGTTTGTGTTAAATCATTTTTAAACTGTGTAAAAATGATAAAACAAAAAGCGTCAATAACGGCGTGTACATTAGTTTAAGGTATCAATACATATAGTTTTGTGGATTTCCCACATTACCACTTGAATTGATGAATGTTGAATAGTGCCAAATGAAATGTAAAACCTGTAGCATGTAACTAATCAATATATAGTTCAAGCAATTAACAAATGTGATGCGCTAATCAAGTTTAACGTCAGTCAAGTCAAGTCAAGTTAGTTTTCGGAGAGTACTAATCTCGGCTTTGTGAGAATTGAAAACAGACTGGACAAGCAAAAACGAATCTAATCTTTACAAATTACACTAATTAAAATAACATAAAATAAAACCTATTGTGCGTTGTTGCGCAAACTGCGACATGCTTATTCGAACGCCAATAGATACCGTAAGGCTAAAGAAAGATCATGTAGTTTTGCATTCTCATGTATCTCTCCTTATGATTTAATTCTTCAAAAACGTGTAGTCGAAAAGACATCCCTAAACCAGGCTGAGACTGGCGAAGCTCGGAAACAAAACCGCATGCTGATACATCATAATATACTTATATGTTATAATTGATTATTTATAGCATGAAGAAGGAATATAGTTTAAATTAAGCAATTCCGTATCTCAAGCAAACAAACATAACACACCACATTACATACAATCCAGGAAGGAAGCAATTGTAGCCACATCCTTGCTCTAAAACTTGGCTGAATGAAAGTCTCACATGAGCAAAATGGTCAATGATTACGCTGCGTTTTAATTAAGAATTTCCTAACTTGATTTGGTGGATCAATGTGTATGGAATTCAGCTCCAATCTCGCCATTTATAAGTCAAAATGAAATATACTATCATTGCTTTTCTGAATCCTGAATATATGAATCAAATAGGCTTAAGAGAATCTTGAAGATGTGAGGATATTAGGATTTACTCGTGTTTATTGCCACTTGCTACTACGTTGGCTGTAATATTATTCTCCATGCCCAGATCGTCTCGATATTTTCCGAAGAGACGCATACGTATAAATCCGATGGGAGATGAGATGAACTTCATAGCAAATGATAGAAAAAGTGGTTCCAGAGATGTTGAACACTCCGAATTCTCCGGCTGCTTCCCATTTATCCCAAATGCTTTCTACTCTGACAGAACTGTGCGGTGACAAATATAAGAAAATCTTTACAAAATCAAGATAATGCATGTACCCAACACGACTTTCTTTGACAGAATAGGTCTGTAAAGTTTGGACACAACTTATAGACAATTACAGTTTTAAGCAGCAATCTTCTAATAACTAACTACCTACATCCACTATATATACTAAATCCTATCATCACATCGCATCAGTCAGTCAGTACAAGTGGTTATGCCTTGCATTCCAAAGATAGTAAAACACATCCTTTCAAGCAAAAACATGCTCATGTTGCACTGCGTCCATGATGTGCCCAGATGCCGAAGATGTATGTATTCAGAAAACTTGCTCCCCCAGGTCGGCTCCTCTTCCTCCAATTTCACTTCGTGTTTACCATTCTTCTCTTTCTCTCCATCCACAAGTGCTAATCCTCATCACACTGGAGTAATAATATGTGCTCATTAGGCAGCTTTTAGGAATTTTTTCTGTGTAGTCCAACCAACCATTTCTTTCATCAAGTAAGAATGTAAAAAAGGAATTCTGTTCTCCCATCTTTAGCCATCTTCTTAAAATGATCCCTTAACGGAGTTCTCTATACCACCACCGATATCAAATAACGGTTGTAATGCGCTCCGACCGAACAGTGCAATTTTTTGTTCAGAACTTGTTCAGAGGTCCCTATACAACACGTCGTTGCAGGTTTGATGACAAAACGATGATCTCCCGAAATAGTCAGCTGAGAAACATCACTCCAATAATATGACTTGTTAAAACCGTGACCGCACAAAAACGCGTAGAAACGGATTCTTTGATATACCTATTCATAAAGTGTACCTTCAATGTATAACGTTCCGGTTGTATAAACATGTACCGGAGGTTAGTTTTTAATTTTTAAACGTTCCAATTTCGTTCTTACCTCTTTATAAAATGCAGCAGATGGTCGCCCAGAATGAAAAAAAATTGAGATCATGCATGTTCTAGCCTGTCTTCTTCTGCATACCTATGTATATAATGTGAAACGCAACGCAACCCTCGTATAAAATGTTAATCGCCAATTTATAATGTGGCCGGGTGTGCACAAGAGGAATACCGCGGAGTTCCCATCCCCACTTTTATCATCTAATGACCCCATCTTACCTTCTGTACAATGCTGGCTTGCACACTTCAGTCTCACCAGAGTCGCCTCGCCACTAATGTTTGATACCTTGTCAGGGTCCAGACAGAGATGAGATAACATGTAATCCATAGTAGCGTAGCGTACTTCTTTACATTTACATTTGGGGTGACATGACATGGCATAACATAAGTATACACTATAATCTATAATGTAGATTGTGTATTGTAGCGTAAATTATAACGCATTCGTTTCTCATACATTTTGTATATCTTATGAAAGCTACAGAATTCGTGACCGGTCATTATCAAGACATGGGTCTGCATAGGTACCCATACCTCCCACAACGGACGAGTGGATAGCCGAGTTTATCAATTTTCCACACGCGATGTTTATCAGTCTAGTAGTGCCATTAATTGGTACGGCAAATCTTCATCTAGTGGAAAATGGACATTGTTTGTATTTTTAACACATGTACCAGTTGGAATGATTCGTTCCCAGGATTTCAGAACACCTTTCCACTTCTTGCCACATGCATGTGCATATATACAAAATAGGTTCTATATACACGTTGCATATACGTAGCTAGTTCGTGACAATAAAAAATGTCATGTTGTGAATTTAATTGAAATACAATTCCATCACCAAAAAGGAAATGACGCCTGGAGGGCACGGAAATGGGTTGAGGACTTGCGAAAACAGAAGAAAAAACAATATCCGGTAGCTCTTTTTATACGTAACGTAACCGCAACTCCATCCACTTCAGCTTCTACTCGCAAAGGAGCAAAGCAAGTGTTATAAACTACGACTTTTGATGTCGGAGTCGTTACTGATGAAGCGTTAGTTGAAGTTGAACTATGGATCAGGACAAGTTTAGTCCGGTTCATAATCCAAACATTAGATTAATATTCTTCTCATAATATTGAGTTTCACTATGGGTTGAGGACTTGCGAAAACAGAAGAAAAAACAATATCCGGTAGCTCTTTTTATACGTAACGTAACCGCAACTTCATCCACTTCAGCTTCAACTCGCAAAGGAGCAAAGCAAGTGTTATAAATTACGACTTTTGATGTCGGAGTCGTTACTGATGAAGCGTTAGTTGAAGTTGAACTATGGATCAGGACAAGTTTAGTCCGGTTCATCATCCAAACATTAGATTAATATTCTTCTCATAATATTGAGTTTCACTAGGATCGGTTGGACCGGACTTCACTCCACACTGGTTATTATTTACATGGGATCAGATGAAGTGTGTATTATCTATCTACTCTTAATAATGCCATACACATTGATAAGTAAGTACACATACACGTATATGTTACCTGGAAAAGGTGTGTATGTCGGTGAGGTGTTTACCTGTCATTTGGGAATTCTCGTGGAAGTGACACAACTTTGTAGAGTGTGATCCAGATATACTGCGCTGTACGTGTAATACATCACCTCTACTTTATAATAGTGACGATGACGAACTACCCCACCCCACTTTCCTACGTGCGTTTTCCCAATGCTACACTTTTATCATATGAATTTCAGAATGAATGAAAGGATGTGTGTAACCTGCATAATTTTTATTTCCTCTTACTCACAAGGTCCAGAAAGCAGATTATCGCTGCTTCCTTTCTTTCAGTAATTCATTCTACGTTGTCTCATTGTAGTATCGTAGTACGTATACTTACTTTACTCATATTTTTGTTACTCATCTTCCTTTCGCTAAGCTGTATCGCTCTGTTGCACATTCTAATTCTTATAAACCTTACATCCACTTCCCGTTCAGGGCTGCTGGGAGAATAAAATTTCGTAGTAAAAGTTTGACACTAGAATATGATGGGAACCTAGTGGTGGAATTTGGACTAAGCACGACATCAAACCTTGCAGCAGCATGCACGAATTAAAAAAATGAAAAGGGTGGCTTTGGCAGGGTAGTAGTACGTTGGAAGAAACAATGTGCACAAATAGGAAAGGGAGTCGACTGGGCTAGGTATCCGTACAATTTTCATCTTTATCTAGAGTATGCCTATTTGGAAAGGTAGCCATTTGTGCATCCGCTGGGCTGTGCATGCTCCACATTTAAAAATTATTGCACTTTCTTAACCATGCATGGCACGTAGTAATCATTTCATTGTGTAAAAATTTTGTTTGAATAGGTATATTGTTAGGTTGGCTCACCTGGTCCAATCTGAAGATAGATCTGAATCGACCATTTGCTTGCTTATGCAAACTTCAGGTTTGTATTTTTATTTGGTGCATAAGCACAAGCCCACCGTATCATTGTGTGTATTTTTTCTTATCCAGACCTTACACAGTTTCTCAGTCACCCAGCCGCAGTGAATGTGATATCATTCATCAGAATAGCATAAAGCTTTATGATCCAGGCATTATTCTGTCCGTAGAACGAGCAGAAGGTGGAAGTTGCGATATACTAACTAACTATACAGACATGTACAGAAAGTTGTCTGTGTCTACATGACACATGGGATGCGATCCAACGAGACTACTCATACTTTGGATCAAACCGGCTGGGAAAACCAGTCTTACGAAGGCACATCTCGAACGAACGAAGTGTTACGAACGTATGAAATGTATATTTACTCTGTAATCTTCGGCACAATAAGTCGGTGCTCCAATACGATTTCCTTTCTATGGATTTTGCTACTTGTATCAATGAATAATGACAACTGAGGCATTCATTCACATTTTTTTGTCGAGGTTGGCTCAACTCTGCTTTAAAACGGATATCGTTTGATACCTGGATTTTGTATTTACTGGTGAGCAGATGCTCTAAACTCTGGGTGGTGCCGGCGACGGAGTTGGATGCAATTTTGATTCTGTAGTTGAACACAAAATCAAATAAAAAGCTTGGTCTTACAAGACCAAATGTGACATTGCGCTTTGTGATCTCTTAGAATCCAAATATCCACCAAAGAACAAATTTTACGGGATCAGATTTTAAAATGTATGTTAAGATTTGGCTTACGTAATTTGCATTTTTAGTTTCTTGCCTTTGATCACTTAAAGTTGGTGAGCCACGCACGTACTGTGTGTTTAGTTGCGACGAAGCCATTGAACAGCCGTGATCTTAGATTTTTAGGGCTACAGTAGTGTAGAGAACCATGTGGGAGTACCGAACCCTTGGAAAATAAAAGGCTCCTTTCTTACCAGTCTGTTGATGCCGACACGTCTATTATTCTTTTCATTATTGCTGTAACAATCACAATTTATTGCTGACAGAAAAACATGGGTTACTTTACTTTCGCTATGTATTATACGAACCATTAAAATCTCATTCCCGTTATTACTTCTATGGGATCCTTCTCTCTAAAGATCATGTTTCATTTCCTATTCCTTCGAAACTGTAACGACGACGCAGACCCTTCTAATATGTGTATGGAAAAGCAATTCTCTCACTGAGGCAAGAAACATTGTACGATGGGATATCGGTTCTGGTAAAGAATGTAATGTTATGAGTATGCGTAGTATAAACTACGTAGGATTTCATTAACCTAAACTTGTTTTTTTACAGACCTGTTAGGTCTACCGTCATACGAGTAGAATGGTTTAAGAAGCCGTCGTACACTTGAATGACCTTTGGGAACGATTCCATAATCAGGGAGAATGTCATTATAATGAGGGACTTGAGGAAGGGCACTTTGCATGCTTCTCTGCCCCTTCCAATCTGACGATTCTTCATGGAACAACCCAAAACTCAATTTTTATGTAGCTGTAACGAGATTAGTCTACCGTAAGCTGGGAACTGTGGAGCATATATCTGCACTTGTGTGACTGAATGTAATCTCTACTTGGTGGCTTCTTTGACACCAGCCAACTTGCAATCCAGTTGGACAAACATGCTTAGAAAAAGTGTAGGTCTTTCTTGAAGGCACGAAGTAATACAGCTAAAGCACTTACCTCTAGTAAATACCCCATTCCAACTTGTCAAGTCATGCCATGTGTGAAGGGCAAGGGAAAAATCAAGTTAGTGCCTACAGCACATAGCAAACATCTTTACGGAAAAGATTGCATGACGTTCCAAGAATTTCTTAGAAAACCCGCAGGTTTCCATTTGGCTAGGGCTGAACAGGCATCCATTTCTCTAACAAAATTGATCGTAGAGATCAGATCAGTGGAGGCTTTAGCTTTTCCAAAACATCCCGATTTCAGGGAAAGCAGGATGAAGGAATTCGTTTTCTACTATTACATTACGGTTTGTTGTGAGAGTACCATGCACCATGCATAATGTACGTCGTTAAAAGTATTTGGTAGTAACTTGTTGAGATTGTTCCAGTAACGACTTAAACTGTAGGTAATAACTTCCATCCGTTGTCGGATGGAATTCTCAGCCGAGGCAATCCTCAAGTGAGACGACATGAAAAGTAAGCCCGTCACACTTCATCTTAATATTGGATTACTGGGGCTTCCTTTCCAGGATTGGATGCTTCTAACCTAATTTAGTGTGCTTACCAATTAGACACACGATGAACATTTGCATTTGCACATGAGTATTAGCTCACTCTGCTCTGCCCCATCTCAACCACATGTTGATAATATTGGAACAAAAATAATTTTTATGGCATAATCATGATCCCACACAATTTATGAGTAGAAAACAGACCGAAGAACTTCTACTACTAATGAAAATAGAAAAGAACAAGAAAAAGTAGGGACTCCGTGTATAAATCCATAAAACTCAAAAGTCGAGATGAAGTGATAAAACTATAAAAATAAAAATGCATTCAATTCCATTTTTTCCTTGTCTGCCATAAATATGCCTGTACTAAGAAGGTACAAACCTCTCCACCACGTACCAGTACCAGCAGATCACTAGATTTTTCCCCTTTCCTATTGATAATACACTGAAGACATGATTGTCTTGCGGGCTATCAAAACATGACTTCAGTTTTTTTGTAACTAAACCCCTCTTCTTACGTTGCGTTGTGATGCATCTAATGCATCCCATCTTCCGCCGTCCATTTCGAATAGTCGTAAGTAATATAATAAAAGCAATCCAATCCCCTGAAAGGTTAGATGTACGCCAGCATCTATCCCTCCTCATTCACGACTTAAAACGGACTTGAAACTGTGGAAAGTAAAATGCAACTGGTGTGCGTAACAATAAAAGGGGAACGGGAGATAAAAAAGAGCCCTTTAAAAAGGGTCTCGTTTTTCCTAAGGATAAATAAAGGCACAGAAATGCTCACTATATTTATGTGGGTAGTCGTGTCTGGGAACAAACGATGCATGGAAAACTGGAATTGCATCCATGCAATGCTTTTTATATCCAGCTGTCCGTGAATAGTAATTTATTTATTTATATAGGTACTCCCGTATTCCCTTACTTCTTCCCTTCTGAACCCTCTCAATAAACCTGAAGGTCCTTTTTCTTACATTATTGTGTCAAGTACGGCTTACCTTTTTCTTTTTAAAACACAGAGGTTTCTTTTTAAAAGAAAGGGGGAAATTTACATTTACAGTCCTTTAAATGTAGATACACTTGGAATGAGATTTTTTTAAATGCTTGCTTGCGTACAAAATGAGTTACTTGGCTAATCGTAAGTCTGCATGATTGGAACTTTACTTAAAATCTTGCAGGCACTTTTACCTACTTAAAGTGACCACTTCAACCTTGTTTATGAATTTTGTAGAATAGCCGGATAATTTTGTTTTGTAATTTAAATGCAAAACGAATGGCTTTACAAGGGGGATTGAGACAAACAAAGCTGATTCCAGAATAAGCTTTTACTTACCGATAAAATTAAATTGGAGTTTAGACAAAAAAGAGTGCTGGGCTCTCTGGTTGCATGAACGCGCTCCGCTCCGATTCTCTCCGCTACCAAAACTGAAACCATTGGCAGTGTTGCATGACCATGAATACTCAGCAAATCCCGCATTTACTTTTAAGTAAAATACTTTCCAGGTACAGTCTCCTTGTAATTACTTTAATATAACGACTAATGACTACTCTATATCGTCCCTAAATTACTGACTTTTAATTTTAATCTTCATTGATATCCAATTGAGTAGCGTTGCCAAACAAGCCGAAAAGCATTTAGCCCCAGTTTTTTATTATTATTTTTTTTTTACAGAAAAACGCATTCTGGCCCTGGACACGACAACAAACAGGGTTTGTTGAGAAACCGTTTGAGCCGTATCTGATGCTTAAAGCTACCGTGACTTCACTCTTCTTACTATTTTATGTTGTTTTGTGTCACGTATGGTGGCTACATGGTGGCTATTTTTACCTAATAAACCAAACCCTATGTGTACAGCTTGAGCTAATCGTCTTCGTTCGCAACGGATTTTCAAAAGAAACGGTTTAAAAGACCTAAAGAAGTTTTAGTGTCCCTTAATCAAAGTAATGTTATTTTCAGTGATACCATGCCAGTACACACTTTCTGAGATACGACAAGGGGATAAGAGAGTGTAAATGGCTTTCTGAAATTGTCCGTGGAGGACTATCAATTCTGTCCCTATTTGAGTTACAGTTCATCTGTCTGCTTGTCTAGGAGAGCAGACAGAGTTAAGCTGCTTTACTTGAATGATATGAAACACTGCCTGCGTATACCGAAAGAGCTCAAAGGATATTTCCCAATCTTCATTATGAATGCATAGAGGACCCAAAAGACACCTACAAATTTTATACACTTACAGGAGCAGTTTATTTCCAGCAGATTACGAAAGACAAACTCCAACAACTACAAAAATGTAAGAAAACGCCATTGTTTCGGAGGATGTGAGCACGGGGAAGAAATGAATGTGAAGCAATACTGTGCTCTTTCCTCTTCATTATGCACACCTCATTTCTTCGTATTGTTATAATAAGGAATTATTAGTTATTCTCAATTGCACTTCAGTAAACCCAAGAATAGCCTCTAATAATATACCTCGTATACAAATAATCCCCGTCTTGTGCGTATGTCCATTCTATTAAACGTCAAGTTAATTCATGAATATCACAGAAAATATGTCGACGGGCCCTTGAGAGGATAGGATTAATTTTCTACGATGTTTTGTACCACAAGCGGGGTTTGGGTTGGGGATACGAGATAACATATGCAAGAGCACGATAACAAGAGTAGTTCTTTCACAGTGTGACCTCTACCTTACCTGGCACACTGCTCATTCATAAATAGTAATGACACAAACACCGGACAATGTGACAAACGACAAGGAAAGCTACAAAGACCATAGAATAACCATCATGATACGGACATTAATACAAGTAGTAGGCAAGTGTATGAGTACATAAAAGTAAACACAATGGGCAGACAAAACGTAAAGGATTCACTGTTGATTTACATACAAAAAGACAACTAGACATGTTTTATGCATGGTGAATTGGTGAACTAGAGTGCCGGCCCGTTTGGGAAATACAGCGATGAAATATACCTTGCAGGTAAATATCAGTGTGAGGTTGGGAAAAATCGAAAAGACAATCAAGTACCGGATACAGTCTCACAAAAAGTAAATTCTCAATCATTCATCCTTCTCCAGTAAAAAAACAGTGCATTCCTTTACGTGAAGGGAAAAAGGGGTAGGATGATTACGTATGACGAAAATCATTTACAAGGTGAAAGAATTCCTTCATTTCATATTTCATTTTGAAACAGTCTCATCCTCCTTCAAGCATTTATTCCATCCCAGGAATGTGCTCTGTGTGAGTATGTGAAGAAGCAAAAACGACAGGAATGAAAGGTACACTGGTTCGTAAGTAGGCACTAATCTGTCTAGATTAGAGGGAATGATTCTGCTGATAGTTTTATTATTATGGTGCTGGAGAAGCTACTTGTTCCTTTTCAAATGGTATTGTGACTAATAATACATACCTACCTATATGGAATTCATGCGTCGTCGTATGATACACAGGTAAAAGGGATTCGACATAGGAGATAAAATGTGAATCTTGTGATGATGGGCATCTCAAAATGAAGATTAGATGAATATCAAATATCATGGGGAGAATAGTCCAAAAGAAGTCAGTCCTGGACGGTGGCGAATATATACTCACATTAAGTTTCCGAAAGGAGCATCATAATGATGAGCCTGGCTTCATCTGTCTGATGATAATGATGATGTGACCATAAGAAATTATTACAAAAATGTCTTCAAAATTGATTTCATCCGGTCGGCCACTAATCATCATCATAAAAATTATTACTGAAAATACTTCCCAGGTTGTAGGAATTCTCCTGAGGAATCCTTCTTTTTTTAAGTAACATCAGCAATATATAAAGCCTCTTTCGATTATTATCTCTTTCATTTTCATGCATGCAAATTCGATATTTTTTTGTGGAAAGTACCTCAATGAGAGAATGGCCTTCGCCACTTTTTCTTTGAACAATACCACCATTTACTACATCTGTATGAGCTGTGTGTGCACCCGTAAATATAGTCTTTTCCATATTTGATTGCCTCTGATACTGATTACCTTCGACGATTTCACTATCATAATGGAATAGGACCTTTTGAACATTTTTCACCGCTTCTCTGGAGCAGGATGTTGAAAACCACTTTTTTGAATGGAACCTAGTAAAAACCAGAAATCCTGGTTTTGTAATAATGATAAAAGGGGACCTTGACTGACCTGTATGTAACACGCTTTGATATAAAGGAAAACGTGATTGAGTTAGGTACTTTGATCAAAGAATTTAGAGTGGAAAAAGCCCTCCGGGAATGATAAGGGAGTCGCAATCACATAATGTGGATCATCATCATCTCTAAAAACGTCTCATTCTCAAATCTTCAGAAATAAAGCGCAGGAACGGAATAATCAAAAAATTGTACTACGAAATGCGAATGCGGTTTGTGAATATTGTGAAGCCTAGTTATACTGCTATTGGAGGAGTCCAACAATGTAGATTGAGATTACTACTTGTATATCTCGTCCTCCATATTTCATTTTCCTATTTTTTCGTCCCAGTGATCCTCCTTTCCACCCAAAAATTGTAATTCATGCGTGACTTTTTTGTTTTCTAATTTATGAAGTTTACGAAGTTGAGCATAACAGCGTGATCATGTGATATGTTCCCAAAAAATTCAGGTATGCCCATGCATACACAAATAGTACTTGTTTTCTGGGCATTACTATTCACTCCGTGTGTGTATACCTACCAACTCACTCCCATAAATTCATCCAATCTCGAAGGGAAATAAGGGAAGCCCTGTTTGGTGTGGAGGACCTGATGAGATGAAATGAAAAACAGGGAATGCGAACCCCTTCGGAGGTATCAATGATAATAATAAGCCGTCGTATCCTCATCAACATCTTACTTTTTGCCAGAGGGATATCACACAAATCTTACTTGTTGATAAAAAAAAGTAAAAATGTTGAATGACTGGAATGATCCGACTGGACCGGATTCTCTTGAATCCTTTTTTAATCCTTTACGGTCGTACAGCAGAACGCTGTATATTTACAGCAATGATTTCTACGAAAATCAACTTTACACTATTTTCGTTTCGGACAATCCTTCCCTTCAATGATTTTTTCACTCGTGTGAACATCCCACTGGAAATGAAATGAAAAACACATGCAGGGGTTGCCAGTTCCTCTTCCTCTACCAAGTAGTTACAAACTCTACACTGATTTTCATTAGCAACTATAAAGAAACAGCATTGCGGTAACAATACTTTTCCATCTTCGGTTTCGTTTTTCTGCCCTCGAGAAGGACACATATGTTATTAGAGGTTATGGTTTACTTACATCAAGTTTCGATGAATGATGGAAAGAGAAAACCACGGAGCTATGCGTGAAAATATATAAAACATTCGTTCATCCCTTTGTACAACCTAGTGTATATAAACCTAATGATTTAGGCGCAATTTATCCACTTTTATAATCATCAGTATCCCTATATCTCCAGAAAAGATTTCTCCCCTTAGATCACGAAACGAATAATGCCTCCTCATATGAGTAATCTTATCCTCGCATAAGGATCGCCATCGTCGTGTCTCTCTTCATCGACCACATTATACATCCCATTTTATAAGCTGAAGAAATAAGAACATGGAGCAACTAGCAACAGCAACCATGGCCGAATCTTAAATGCTGACATGTTACATGTTCCCCACATCATCTTCTTAGGTATATTGGTTTGCCAATCAATGAGACAGTTTTTATGTATTGCGTAGTATGTGCTTTTGATCACAATATACATCTTCTCTTAATTACAGCTCCACAAATTGCTTTCGTTGGATAAGTTAAGATAAAAACCACCTTGACACAGGGTTCCAAGATTATATACTTGACAGTAAAATTGTAAAATTTCATCAGAGGAGAACCCTTGTAAACGAAAAAACCTTGGAGAATGGAAGCAATCTGAGGTTTACAGTTTTCCCAGCTGAAACACAGTTCTTCTCTACATCCATCATCATCATCATCAGGTTTCCCCTCATTCTCATCTCCTCCATTTAGCTCTCCTCATTCTTCTCTATAGAACAAAACGAGTATATATTCTACTTTTGAAGGTGAAGGAAATCTATAGGCATTATATAAAAAAGTGGTGGTGATGTGTATGTGAAGGCATTTTTCCCATGGGTGGGCTCCTTGCATTGCGCTCTGGTGGAAGATAGTACTGGTCCTGGTTTTGTGCCGGCGACTGACTCACTCCAAAGCACCACATTTTCAGCGCAGTCACAGTAAGACCAAGAATAATAATATGGTAGCAACACTTGAGGGATGTGGATGGATAGGTATGGTAAGGAACATGCCTGGCAACGTGAGTTGGGTTAGGTAGGGTTCTCCTTGCCATACGATTCTTCCCTTCCCCAAAGTCGAGCTGAGATTACTCTCTGTTGCGCTTTGCTAAATGAGCATAAAATGCATGGCTTGCCTCAACAACGACGACGAGCAACAGGCTGATTTTTCAGACAACACATTCATCAACCGAGGAGCCGGTATTTTCAGTAATAGAAGGGGAAGGTTCTTTTATCCCATCATTTTTTTTCTCGTATAAAAAACCCATGTATTTTTATATACATGTTAATTTTCATTTCTTCACGCTCTTACTTTTCGTTTGGCGAATGGTGGTGAGAGAGTGAATGCAACAGCGGAACCCGTATTTGCGCTGCTAAATCGACTGACTTCACAAGTTTCGAAAACCTGATAAAGAAATGCAAGCCCTAGATACCCACTAATCCCACTTTTCCACTGCCTTACTGTGCCACTTCAAACTTCATCTTAAGCTAACTGCAACGTCCTGAGCAGGTATCAAACCATTCGAAAGGAGTTGTTGTTGGTTTCGGAACAGCATCCTGGAAGACCCCAAGTTTCATTTTAATTAATTTTGAGTAAGAGAAGAATGAAATTGGTGTATTCAGCAAGAATAACTTTTCATTTTTGGTTGGAAAGTGGATACGCAAAGAAGAATTCCTTGTTCATGCCAACACCGACATAAAGGATGTTTTTATGTCTTGTCACTTCTTTGAAAATGTTCGTATTGTATATTATTACTACATAGTCAGATTTTTTTTCTCTTCGAAGGAGTCTCCTTTCATGGAGGATAATAAAGCTGACTTGCTATGGCTGCTGTATACATTTCCCATCATGAATGTAGCTGAGACCTCTTTCCATGGCTCCTGCTGGCATAACCTGGTCACTGGGATGGCTTCCCCACTCAATACAGCTCTCTGATGGATAGGATGATGAGGGCTAATGTATTTCGAAATAAAAAAAAACTACCAGCTAGGAAAGTTTCTCTACAGCAAAGCAAGAATAATACACGAGGAAAACCGGAGGTGGGAAGTTATACGGATAGCACTAACTTCCACATGCAAGCTTTCAGACTACACAAAATATCCTACTTTTTGATATACCTTTCGCTGCTGCGGAGGAGAAAAAGAAGGATGACATAGGAGTATTTCATAAGGGAAAATTATGTACCTAGAGGTACACTCACAATCAGTAGGCTGCTAAAGTTTCATTATGGAATACCCCTACACATTTTTTTGCCTGTGTTAATTTGAATACCTCCTGGATAATCCATATCCCGTCTCGTCATTATGAAGCCGTGTAGTGGTGTCCTCCTCCTCCGCCGCCATCACAATTTCTACTTCGGCTCATTTCATTATTCTCATTTCACTTAGTTCATTTGAGACATCATCTGTCAAACTGCTTCAAACAACAGTCTTCCTCTTGTCGATGATTCATTCAAGTTTACTTACATTATGCTTGGGAGTACTTTGTCCTGGAGAAGATTCACGGTAAGGGCTCTTCTCCACTTGTTGCTACCAGAATGGATATTACGTACACATGACATGTCGCTATATCGTAGTGTAGTAAGCACCAATACAGTGCATTATTCATTAGGAAATAGAAAAAAATGAAAGTTTAGACTGGAGTGTTATGGTCATACGCAGCTCCACAATTTAAAAACCTGACAAACGTTTTTAACAATCAAGGGAATGATGACTTTTCTTTCTCGACTTCTTTAGCTTTTCACGTTTCGTTACTGCACTGATATATCGCATATATCGCTTGATGTAATGATAAGTGTAGTACAATGGTATTAGGTATACGGCTGAGCTGAGTAAGCTAAAAAGGGTAAAAGTGTGATGGAGAGAGGAGCATCATCGAGAGGATTTGATAGTTGGATGGTAGGCACTTATCAGACGGAGCCTTTTGTTGCTTCTTCGTGATAAAGCGATGATGACGATAATCAACGAAAGTACCTGCATCATCATGGCCATAAAAATCAGCCATTAACCTCATTTTCCTCTCCGTTTTTCGCCTCGGGAGTAAAAGGGGTTGAAGGGAATCTAATGATTTCGATGAATTCAGGCCTTATTTCTGGAATCCCATTTTAAGCAATTCAGACATCAACTGGAAAAATGTGAAAAAAAATCCGTCTAGTAGTAACACTGTACGTTGTTTTTGTTTGTGCCTATCTTATATATAACTAGGGTCCTATGGTGTTGCTTTATTGTTTCAACTAAAACCTGGAAATGCAAATACAAAGGCATAATTTCAAAAGATGTGACTCTATGAACTGTACTACAACTCAAATTGAAAATGCTATCCACGAACCTTCGTTTTTACAAACAATGAGCCACAGTGTTTACTTTCATGAATTATTCAAACGATCCAGTTAGGTATCCGTATCACTTCTCTGATTAAACGTGTTCCACGTTTCAATACAAAACAACATCACAACACTTTCCTCAATGATGAAAAACAAAATCAGTGCAATTTCAGGCTTGAATACGCACAGTGATTCAATCCAGGAAACCGCTCGCCAAATATAACACGATAACACAATTATAATCAGCACAACCTGCGTTCTAATAATACTGCTGGCTTTGCACTTTTTATGTGTGTATTTCTTAGTGTTTACACACTGTTTTGTATGTACATCACATACACATTTCTGGATTCACCATTTCATAGCTTACTTACCACGCACATGCAATAAACCTGTCATGTCAGTTATGATATGCGGCATAAATATTCCTAGCAAAATCGTAATTCGAAACAGTAGGTTTATATAAATTAAGTACGATATTGTATAATAGTAATAATAAAAGGGATTTTAGCATATTATATTTCCACACCATTTCCTGGTGTTGTTGTCGGCCAATCAAGCGTAGCAAGGGTTGCGAGCTAATTGTGAGTGGGGTTCGGAGTAATTTATTTGCACGTCTATCATCTTGGCCTTGCCTTGATGATATCGATGTTTCAGGTGTATATATTGCTGGTTGATACCCAAACCCTTTCTGCAGTTTAGTTAATCTTTATATTAGCTTGGGTTTAATTGAATAATACATGGTTATAGGAGCATCCTCTGACCTTTTGAAGAAACTACGTGCTTTGCATTATAATCATCTTAAAACGTAAGAGCAAGAAGCACAGTTTTATGAGCTGTGATATATAAATAGTGCATTGAATCCTGCATCGCTGTTTCTTCACCAGATATTTTATTGTGCCAATAATGCAAATATGCACACAAACTTTATTACATACACCTATCTCAACCCAATACACATTCTTCAACAACCTAATTTTGCATCTTCCATTGATCATTAAGATTCTCTATCGTGTTCAGTGTTCATATACACAGCATTGTAAGTAAGGAGTTAAT
>JAANSN010001996.1:0-27589 GCA_036850665.1 Dicranocentrus wangi | reverse complement strand
ACAGACAGACAGACACACAGATAGACAGACAGACACACACAGACAGACAGACACACAGATAGACAGACAGACACACACAGACAAACAGACGGGAAGGCAATCGCAATAACCTCTTAAGCAAAGCGTGGACGAAAGTTAATGATGACGTAGATTGCACACGTGACGATAAGAACAATGGAGTGGGTTGGAGCGCGGCAATTCCCTTTGGGGTAAATGGTACACTGCCGACTGAATGGTTTTAGTAGAATGCTTTGTGTTATTTTTGCCATGTTGAAGCAGAAATGGCTCACATCTTTTCGGTTTGTATTGTGACAATGAGAATGAGGAATGGGATGGAGGAAAGGAATTTGGAATTTTTATTCGTTTTCCTTTCAGATAATTTATCATGATACCTATTTGCAAAAATTCTGTGTCGCCATTCTTTTGATTCCTCCAAACAGTTCAACGAGGAAGAAACAATTTCCCATTTAATAGCCCACCACCCCAGCGTAATCTATATTTTCAAAGCATCTGTTTGTACTTCCAAAAGTGTGCCTAGACACTTCATTTTGTTAATAGGGAACTGAAGTCTTAATAACCCAGAGTCGGTGTCTCCTAGTCCTATTGAACGAAACGAAGCAAATGTGTCCACACAGGCCAAGCTTGGAGTTATTTTCATCACGAACGCGAACCGATATACCGATCTATTCCATTCCACACAGTTTATACTTGGAACATTTATACACACAAACGTAAAGTTCCACAAAAATACTAGGAGCGCTATATTACGTACCCGCATATTATATTATGTGAAAACCCGGCTTGGACAGTTCCAATCCAACCAGCAACATATGTGTTGCACTGTATTAGCTAGTTGGGAATAATGTTTGGGTAACTCCCCTTCGAAAAGCTCATAAATATCCCTCCAAATTCTCTCTTTCTGCTAGCAGAAGATCTTCCGCTGGGCAATTGCTCGGTCCTTTTCCTCCACGTCCACTTTTTCTCAGACTTCGAAGAACATTTCAGTGTTTTCGGTGGCATTGGTAAGCTAATCTCCAAAGTAGGCAAAATTATATGGGCATTGTGAGATTTTTTAAAAAAAAGCTATAGTTTAAAAGAAAAAAATTATTAAAATATTTCCAGACAAGAAGCTGCCTGCCCTACTGGAATTAAGCATAACGACTGTAACTCCATAAAGCCGGTAGGATGGTTATCGAGCAAAAGTTCAAGCCAGGCGAGGAGCCTGATCCCACCGAGTACCTTTTCGTGTCGATGGAAATGAAAAGGCAGGATCAGTCCAAGCCGTATGACCCCAAGAAGGCCTGCTGGGTGCCGGACGAGAAGGAGGGCTTTGCTCAAGGCGAAATTGACGGGAATAAGGGTGATCTCATTACAGTTAAAGTTAATGGAGATGTAGGTTGCCGATATTTTTGTATCATGATTGATCCCCATACTTCGAGGATATTCTACTAACTAAACGTCGACTTTTCTTGTCAATCCAGACGAAAAACTTCAAAAAAGAGCAAGTCGGCCAGGTGAACCCCCCAAAGTATGAGAAATGCGAGGACATGTCCAATCTCACGTTTCTCAACGACCCCTCCGTCCTCCACAACTTGAGGCAGCGGTACTATGCCAAGCTGATTTACGTAAGTGGAAATTCGCCATCACCACCACCACACCACCTTGTCCTGTTCACATTAGTTCATCATCAATTAGTCCACATTAGTCAACTAAATCATTCCAAAATTGCAAACAATTTACCCTAGTGACTTTGTGCCATTCTTTTTCCACCTCCACCACATTCTTTCTTGTTTTTGCAAAAAAAATCATACATAATCCGCTTTTGTTTCCTCTTGACTTGCAACTTGTAAGTGACTTATACCTACTCCTCCTAATTTCTTTTCTTTCAAACACCCACAAAACTTGGTGTTGTGAGTGGTTGAACCAGTGCCAACAGCCTTTTTTATCACATTGTTCTCATCTCTCATTAGTTTGAGTGACAATGTGACACTGGAGGTACGCGGCGGGTGTCAGTGTGCCGTGCCGGTTGTCACGCACCAGCCGCAGAATTCCTTTTCAAAATGCCACTATATTTTCCTGTTAAATTGTTTATTATTATGATTATCGATATTATTATTATTATTGTAGACCTACTCGGGTCTCTTTTGTATCGCCGTCAATCCCTACAAGCGCTACCCCATTTACACCACACGAGCCATGAGAATATACTCCGGAAAACGGAGGAATGAAGTGCCTCCACATGTGTTCGCCATTGCCGAAGGAGCTTACCAAAACATGATCCAAGGTACAGCAAGCAATATATCCTCTATTTAGACTGTTCTAATTTCAAACAGATGCAAAACTTCTAAGTTTTTCATCTTCCATAAATAAAACTGGATTTTCATGTTTTTCTTGTGGTGGCCACGACATCGGGTAGCCACTGACCCAAAAATAGAGAGGAAGGCTGAGATCAAAGCTGCTGATAATAATAAAGAAAAGTTATTGTCTCCTCGCTCCGTCGCTCCTGACTGACAATTGAGTTGAATCTCTTACTCCCATTTTTACGCTCCCATTAGTCTTCGCATGTTGAGCCTGTTGGAAATCAGAGAATTGTTAATTGTTCCAAAAACAATAATTTTTGCAATATCCAATATCCCTCTCTCGTTCTTTCCTTCTCGCTTCATTATTTTTTATGTAGGTTGATGGGAGGCGAGGCAGGCTTTGAGTGGCATGCCGGTTGCATGATTCATGTTTATTCGACTATTAAGAAGAGAGGATTTTTGTGGGATGTTGGGAAGTGGGCCAAATTCAGATGAGATTTATTTTTACGAGGGTGGTTGGTTCTTCATGAATGAGCATAATGAGCAATGTTGTCACCGACTTGTTGGAGGCTGATAGGCTCTCCAAGTGAGTAATTGCTATCGGATGGGAGCATCCACCCGTTTTACAACTCTCTTAAAGTTGGAATTTCGGAAAACACACAAAGTGTGACAAGTGAATAGGAGGATCACCACCATTACACATGATGAAATGAGTCACATTTTTCATTGAATTTTTATTTGTCCTTTTTTACAGACCATGAAAACCAGTCAATTCTCATCACGTAAGTTGTAGCCAGCTTCAGTCAGCATCTTTGTTTTTTAATTTTTGGGAGATGCGACGAGAAGAGTCTGGCGATTGGCGTTTGAATGACTTTTGTGGTTGTGGATATATGTTTGCAGGGGTGAGTCTGGTGCTGGGAAAACGGAAAACACGAAAAAGGTCATTGCCTACTTTGCCAATGTGGGTGCCACTGGGAAGGGAGATGACACCAAGAAGGTGTCCCTCGAAGATCAGATTGTCCAAACTAACCCGGTTCTGGAATCCTTTGGAAATGCAAAGACAACTAGGAATGATAACTCGTCCCGTTTCGTAAGTACACCTTCACATTCGTAATTAGAAATGGTGATAATGAAATTCTTACAATTAGTTGCAAAAATTACTTGAATTTGACTTTGGCAGGGCAAATTTATCCGAATTCATTTCGGTCCTTCTGGAAAGCTCGCTGGTGCAGATATTGAGTCTTGTAAGTGGGACCTGTAACATTGTTTTGGACTAGATTGGGAACAAATGTGTAACTTAGAAGGAATCTTGATTTTTGTTTATTCTCTCAGACCTGCTGGAAAAGGCTCGCGTTGTGTCTCAAATGTCGGCCGAGCGCTGCTACCACATTTTCTATCAACTCATGTCCAAACCGGCTGCGGCCGCTGGCGTCAAGACAATGTGCTTTCTAGGGGACGACGTCTACAAGTACCACTTTGTCTCCCAAGGGAAAACCACCATCAATGGCGTGGACGACGGGGAGGAGTTCGAGGCAACTCACACCGCCTTCGAAATCCTCAACTTCAGCTCGGAAGAGCGAGACAACATTTATCGGGTCACAGCCGCCGTGATGCACATGGGTGAAATGAAGTTTGCCCAACAGGGTCGGGACGAGCAGGCCATGCAGGGCGAGAGCGAGGAAGGAGACTGCGCCGCCAAACTGTTGGGCATCGACGGGGAAATCTTTTACATCAACATTTGCAAGCCGAAAATCAAGGTGGGGACGGAATTCGTGGTGAAGGGGCAAAACGCCGCGCAGTGCTCCTACCAAATGGGAGCCATGGCCAAGTCCATTTTCGACCGGCTGTTCAAGTTCCTCGTGAAAAAGTGCAATGACACGCTGGACACTCAGCAAAAGCGGCAGAGCTTCTCTGGCGTGCTGGACATTGCCGGATTTGAGATTTTCGACGAGAACGGCTTTGACCAGCTCTGCATCAACTTCACGAACGAGAAACTCCAGCAATTCTTCAACCACCACATGTTCGTGCTGGAGCAAGAGGAGTACAAAAAGGAAGGGCTGGATTGGGTCTTTGAGGACTTTGGAATGGATCTCCAGGCCACCATTGAGCTGTTCGAGAAGCCGATGGGCGTCTTTTCCATCCTCGAGGAGGAGTCCATGTTCCCCAAAGCCACGGACCAGACTTTCATTGAGAAGCTGAGGAACAATCATTTGGGAAAGACGAACTGCTTCATGAAGCCCAAGGCCCCAAAGCCGGGATTTAAAGAGGCTCACTTTGCAGTGGCGCATTATGCCGGCGTGGTCGCCTACAATATCACCGGCTGGCTGGACAAAAATAAGGATCCTTTGAATGACACCGTGGTCGACCAGTGGAAAAAAGGGACAAACGCGCTAGTAGTTTTTCTCTACGGGGATCATCCTGGACAATCCGGAGATGCTGGAGCGGCCAAAGGTCTGTGAGAATTTCAAATGTTAAAATATATATCAAGTTCATTTTGGATGATGGGAATGTTTTCGTGGAAGCTGATTTCTCAGCAATAATTCTGAATTTCGAAATATAGGCGGGGGTGGTAAAAAGTCGGGTGGCTTCAAAACCGTGTCCTCTTCGTACAGGGTTAATACAAATACAATTTTTCGTGTGCCCCCGATTTCAAACGTTATATTTTTTCATCTTTGTCCTTTCTGCTATACCCGGACCTTGTTGCACACTTACGCTGCATGAATCCCACGACCCCATCGTGTGACCCCACCCTTAATGATAGCACCTCATATTTTCATTGTCAAATTGTCCACTGACTCATTTTAAACATTGCTTATTTACAGGAGCAGCTAACCAACCTGATGAGCACCCTCCGCGCCACCCACCCCCACTTCATCCGCTGCATTGTCCCTAACGAGACAAAAACACCGGGACTGGTTGATGCCGCCCTGGTAATGCATCAGCTCACCTGCAACGGTGTGCTGGAAGGGATCCGTATCTGCCGCAAGGGGTTCCCAAACCGGATGGCCTACCCCGACTTCAAGTACCGCTACGCCATCCTCGCTTCCGCCCAAATGGCCGCCGAGTCGCAGAACAAGCGGTCCGCCGTTGCCTGCTTCGAGCACATTGGTCTCAACGCAGACAAGTACCGGGTGGGCCACACCAAGGTCTTCTTCCGCGCCGGGGTGTTGGGCGAAATGGAGGAGATTCGAGACGACAAGCTGGGTAAAATCATCACCTGGCTCCAGGCCGCCGTTCGCAAGTTCTTAGTCGCCAAAAAGTACAAGTCGATCCGGGACCAGAGGGTGGCCCTCCAGGTGGTGCAGAGAAATCTCAAGAGCTACATTCGCCTCCGGTGCTGGCCCTGGTGGTCACTTTGGAAGCTCATCAAGCCCACACTCAAAGTCTCCCAGATTGACGACATGATCAAAAAGGCCGAGGAGAAGATCAAAAAGGCGGAGGAGGCACTGGCGGTGGAAGCCGTCTCCAGAGCGGATCGAGAGAAGGCGTACAGGCAGATTGTCCACCAGAGGGACAAGCTGGTCAAGGAGCTGGACGAGGAGAAGGCTGCGGGGTCCAACTTTCAGGAGCGTCACCAGCGGATCATGTCAGCCAAGAATGATCTGGACAAGCAGCACAATGATCTCATGAACCGGTTGGCGAGCGAGGAGGAAGCCCGGAACCAAATGTCGCAGTCGCAACGGAAGGCCAGCGAGGAACTGGCCAGGTTGAAAAAAGAGCTGGAGGACATGGGCTCGGGGGTGGAAAAGGCGGAAGCCGACAAGGGTGCCAAGGAGGCTCAGATACGGAATCTGAATGAGGAGTTGGCTGTTCAGGAGGAGCTCATTGGAAAACTGCAAAAGGAGAAAAAGGCGGTTCAGGAGGGTGCCCAGAAAGGGTCGGAGGACGTGCAAGCGCTGGAAGACAAGGTCACCGGGCTGAATAAAGTGAAGACGAAGTTGGAGCGGAGTCTGGATGAAATCGAGGACTCCCTCGAGAGGGAAAAGAAGTTGAGGGGGGACGTGGAGAAGGGAAAGAGGAAGGTCGAGGCTGATCTCAAGTTGTGCCAGGAGGGGGTCGCGGACCTCGAGAGAAACAAGAAGGAGCTGGAGCTCACCATCCAGCGGAAGGACAAGGAGGTCGCTAGTCTCAGCAACAAAATGGAGCAGGAGACGGCTCTTATCAATCGGCTGTCCAAGCAGTTCAAGGAGCTCCAAGGGAGGATCGAGGAGCTCGACGAAGAGTTGGAGCTGGAGCGTGCGTCTCGCGCCAAGGCAGACAAGCAGAGAAGCGACTTGGCCAGAGAGTTGGAGGAGCTGGGGGGACGGCTGGAAGAGGCTGGCTGTGCGACAAGTGGTCAAATTGAGTTGAACAAGAAGAGGGAAGGAGAGCTGGGCAAGTTGAGGAAGGAGTTGGAGGAGATCATGGCCTCCCACGAGGCCTCCATGGCGGGGCTGAGGAAGAAGCATAATGACGCCGTGGCAGAGATGGCTGAGCAGATTGACAATTTGAACAAGATGAAGGGAAAGTAAGTCCTTGGGACTTTATTGAAATTATAGAAGAAAGTGCTTAAAAGCTTGATTAATTTTTTCCAGGGCAGAGAAAGACAGGATGCAAGTGAGCTCTGAGCTAAATGACGCCCGCGCCGCGATGGACCACCTGGCGAATGAAAAGTCGGGTCAGGAGAAGCTTGGGAAGCATGTCCAGGTTCAACTGTCAGAGCTGCAGTCCCGCTACGAGGACCTTGTTCGGATGCTCAACGAGGCGGACACGACGAAAAAGAGGTTGAGCCTGGAGAATGGAGATATGACACGACAGATTGAGGAAGCAGAATCCCACGTTTCCCAAATGAGCAAGCTCAAAGTGTCTCTGGCCACCCAACTGGAAGACACCAAACGGCTGGCCGACGAAGAGGCTCGGGAAAGGGCCACCCTTCTCGGGAAATTCCGAAATGTGGAGCACGAGCTGGACCTGCTGCGGGAGCAGTTGGATGGCGAGTCAGAGTCCAAGAGTGAGATTCAAAAGCAGCTGTCCAAGCAAAACGGAGATGCGCAGATGTGGCGGGCGAAGTTCGAGGGGGAGGGGGTGGCTCGGACTGAGGAGTTGGAAGAGGCGAAGCGCAAGCTTTTGGCGAGGCTGTCAGAAGCCGAGGAGACCATCGAGGCCTTAAACCAAAAGTCGCTCAATCTGGAAAAGATCAAGGGGCGGTTGTCCAGTCAGCTGGAGGATGCCGCCGCCGCCGCAGAGCGTGCCAGGCAGCAGGTCACGCAGATGGAGACCAAGCAAAAGTTTTTCGACAAGGTTATCGATGAGTGGAAGTGCAAGGTGTCGGATCTCTCAGCAGAGCTGGACGCGAGTCATAAGGAGGCACGCAACTATTCCACGGAGGTGTTCCGCATTCGCGCCCTCCAAGAGCAAGAAGCGGAGCAGCTGGAGGTGTTGAAACGGGAGAACAAAAATTGTTCTGATGAGATGAAGGATCTTCTGGATCAAATTGGGGAGGGGGGACGGAATGCCCACGAGGTGGAAAAGGCCCGAAACCGCCTCCAAATTGAAAAGGAGGAGCTGCAAGCTGCACTCGAGGAGGCAGAAGCTGCTTTTGAGCAGGAGGAGAACAAGGTGGTCAGGGTCCAGCTGGAGTTGTCTCAGGTGAGGCAGGAAATTGACCGGAGGATTCAGGAGAAGGAGGAGGAATTTGAGAATTCGAGAAAGAACCAGCAACGGGCTTTGGACTCCATGCAGGCCAGCCTAGAGGCGGAATGCAAGGGGAAACAGGAGGCGTTTAGAATGAAAAAGAAATTCGAGAGTGACATCAACGAGCTCGAGATCGCTCTGGACCACTCGAACAAGTCGAATGCGGAAGCGCAAAAGAGCGTCAAGAGGTATTTGCAACAAATCAAGGAGACCCAGACGGCGCTGGAGGAAGAGAGGCGGGCCAGCGATGAGGCAAGGGACCAATATGGAACGGCAGAGCGGCGGGCCAATGCTCTCTCCAATGAGCTGGATGAGTCGAGGACCCTGGTGGAACAGGCAGAGCGGGCCAGAAGGGCCACCGAAACGGAGCTGTTGGATGCCAGGGACTCGTTAGCCGAGTTGTCCAACCAGGTCGGGGCTCTGACTCAGGCTAAGCGCACGCTGGAGGGAGATCTTCACACACTCCATTGTGATCTCGAGACCATTCTCAACGACGCCAAAGGCTCGGAGGAAAAGGCGAAAAAGGCGATGGTGGACGCGGCGAGACTTGCCGACGAGTTGAGGGTGGAGCAAGAGCATACCCAGAGCCAGGAGAGGTCCCGGAAGGCTGTCGAGTCGACCATCAAGGATCTCCAGATGAGGCTGGAGGAGGCGGAACGGAACTTGCTGAGTGGAGGGAAGAAGGCGATTGCCAAGCTGGAGGACAGGGTGGCGGGGCTGGAGAGGGATTTGGAGTCGGAGCAGAGACGTCATGCAGATGCCACCAAGAATACGCGGAGGGCAGAGAGGCGAGTAAAAGAGTTGGCATTTCAGGCGGACGAGGATCGCAAGAATCATGAGAAAATGCAGGATTTGGTGGAGAAACTGCAGAACAAGATCAGAACGTACAAGAGGCAAATTGAGGAGGCTGTGAGTTTCCACAAAAACTGGCATAACATGCGGCTAATAATGAATGTTTAAAATGCTCAATGTATATTTTTTGCATCCTATCCAGGAGGAAATAGCCGCCCTCAACTTGGCCAAGTACAGGAAAGCTCAACAAGAGGTGGAGGAAGCGGAGGAGCGGTTCGAGTATGTGGAGCAGCAGCTCAATAAGGCACGTGCCAAGGGAGCCCCCCGTTCCGGCCCAAGGGCTTCAATGACCAGGGCTCTTAGTCCAATTGCCGTAAGTCCAAATGACAGCGAGAAAGTATTGCGAGAAAAAAGAAAGATTCTAAAGATGTCACTGTGTGCTTTCAGAAAAAGGCTCTTATGGAATGAGCACGGAGCAGCTGCCGAAGACTGCGGGGGCCGGACTGTTGGAACTGTCAAAATGACCTCCTTGATTTTCACCACTTTATTCATTCATTGTAGTCAAACTCGTTAAATGAGCCTAATTAATAAAGCCTTTGCATCTAACCAAATCAATACCAAAAGTGCTAGCTTCATTCATTGGGGATTCATGGGTGCGCATAATGAAGTCACGTATCCACAATACCCTATTATTAACTTGCGACTTGCAAAGAGCAAGTTATTAGTTTTGTCAGCNATTTAAAAAAGGTCAAAAATAGTCAATTCTGCATTAAATTTAGTCGCAAGTTCTCTATACCCTGCATATTTGTCAGGTTTATATTTTCACTGCGAGGATTTAATCTTAGCTGAATGGTTGGGAAATGCAAAGAGATATGCTGGAAACTGGAACCGCATTGCATTGCGAGTATAGCTTTTAATGGAATATGAATTGTATGCATTCATCCATTAGTTGTTTAAGAAGACTTCTTGCAGTCTTTTTAAACCGCAATCATAGCGTGCTACTTAACTTATGAAGGTCCAAGGTCAAACAAATAAAAGGTTGTATCCAATGAATATATGTCCGCGTTAATTAGCATTTATCACTTAAAGCATTAAGCTAATGAACATCATTTATTTCATTTCAATCTGAATTACAAAGTGCAAATATTTTACTTGCTTGGAAGACTCTAGAGGACAGGATACTCGATACACAAAAACGCGCACAAGTTATTAGCATGCACTTCAAGTCATTCGCATTCCCATCCAAGTTGTTGACAGTTGACAGTGGAGTGCAGTGGAGAAAAGTAAAATGGGAAGATGTCCAACAAATGTCATCGTCATCACGCGTGACATTAACTGATAACACGTCCATTTAACATTTACTGGGTAATTATCTTCAAGACACACCAAACTTGAACGAAACTGCGAGCTAAAGCTGCAGATGCATAGGCATAAGTGACAACGACTGTAAGTCAGTGTGGTTGTGTGACAAATACGATTAATTTCACATTTGCAACCACTATATAGTTGCTCCTGCTGACTATACTTTCATTCCATTTCATTCTAAAAATGGGAAAGTTTTCAGGATTCATTTTGATTTTCTCCTTTTTCAGCCAAACGCTTGCAAGTAACGACACCAATGAGACTGCGACGATTAGGTGGGTTCCCTTCAGCTCCGTGGATTTGAAAACTTTGCCCCCCGCAGCGTATAGCCGGGGTTTGAAATTTTATATTGGGAGAGCAGCCTATTTCGACGGGATTATTCCGGGAAAGGTGTGGTCGGCCACGAGTGGAATTCATTTTGTGTATAAAGGAGAAGAGATTAAAAAGAACCTCAACTACGAGGTACTTTAATTGGAAAACACATTTTGAAGACAATAATCTGAAACTGAAAGGTAGGATTTTAGAGTACATACTTAAATTACGCAGGTTTTAGTTTACCCAAGAGGAGCGCTGAAATGGGTAGAAGTTCCCAGGGGAGATCCCCTCCCACCAAACCTCTTTCAAGGAGGTATTCAGCCAGTGACCAAAGAACCACTGTATATTTGTCGATCGTGGCTCCTCCCTTCTCACCAAATCATTGGGAAACTGATTCGCTCTCAAACCCTATTGTGCAGAGTTGCCTCTGGTAAGTTACTCTTCAGGTGGAGATGGCAGAGGAGAAATATTTGGTGAAAAACTATATGCTGTTTGGTATTTCTAGACTGGAAGGAAAATTTAGTCGAGGAATTTGATATTTTGGTGTATAACAACAACGTGACAGTGACAGAAGAGTTCACCAGTACGCCTGCGACTGCGACCCAGACTGCGAGATTGACGCAGGTCGAGTCACTCCAGTCCAACCAACCCCAGTCAAACGCGGAGGGTAGAGTTGTCACTGGATGGATTGTATTCTTGTGGATCGTGGTAGCCCTGTTGATGCTATCAATACTTTTAATAATGGTGTACTTTAGGAGGCAATGGAGCTTCAAGATTGTGATCAGTGTGAGTGCTTCCCAGATTGGAACTGGCTACCAACTGGGCATTGATTGACTAGGAACTACAACTTTAATGGGTCATATAATGTTTTGTACAAAACTCATATTTGAATAAACAAGAGAAATTATAGCAAATATCACACCTCCAACATCGTACACATAATTTCGCACTTTTTGTCGGAAAATGTGGGCACAAACCATGGATGTTCTGGAATATTAGGCAAGAGCGACAAAGGAATAGAATATCCTGAGCATTTTGCCAGAAGACAGTTGGAATTGGATTTGTTTGACATAAAACTGTAAAACTACTTTTACTGCGAACGACTCTACACCTTAATACCTATCGAATGGATACATGTGTGGAAAACGGGTGAAAATTAATATATGGAATGGTGATGATGAATAGGTGTTAAATAGAAAACACACACCAGCCTACCTAGTATATTTAATAAATTAAGCCGCATGCATACCCCATTACATGCCTTCGCTAATCTAATTCCATTGCATACTCGGAGAGGTTACATGAACTGAAGGTCGATATTATGCCAGTGAAAGCGGGAGGCTGGAGCTGAAGTGAAAGTCAACCACGCTCAGAGCAGCCTCCCTCAAATTACTTGTAGTTCTCGATATTCAATTAATTTTGATTTATGCCATGGAATGTGCCTAATCAACTCGGTTTCTTGTCACGACGAGTTATTATGAGAAACAATTCGGCTTCTTTAGTAGTTTGTGGATGGTGAATTGGTGATTATGTATTCATGTTTCATGTGTGAAACGCCATAAAGATGTTTTATGGAAATCCGCGTAATGTGTTTAATTACATAATGGGAGTCCTTCTGGATATTACTGATGATGCATTGAGGAAATACGGAAATGTAGATGTATATAACGATGTCCGCGCAGCGTGTTCATTTGCTTATGTACATCAACATCAACCCAAACAAGTATCCATAAAAATTACTAAGCATATTGTTCGTTCGTATCTTTCCTTCGTCCACATCGCAACGCATGTACCCCTTCCCGTCACACCCGACTGACCCGACCCGTCCGTCTACCAGGTCCACAACAAGATCAAAGATCACAAATCTTAAAACATGCTGCTCGTCTCGTCAGGTCAGGCAGGTTGAGCTTCCGTCCGTAGGACGCTTGTCCGCTGGCCGCTCCGCTCTTATGAGGCGCCATAATGTTGTAGAAGTTGTAACACTCAGTGCTTTGGGATTGGGAAGGACTCCAGACTCCAGAAGAGTTCTGGAGAAATGAGGAATCCTTTTGATAAAACAATAAATTATAATCACAACCGGAAATGCAGAACCCCTTTTCAGAAAATAAATCCAAAAGCATTTGACAAAACAACCATTTACTTACCACTACCTACCACTAACTTCATGAACCTAACCTAACTCATCGCACAGACAGACTTGGCGCTTGGAAAAGGCGTCATTCCAAGGGTCTCATAGTGTCGTGGAACCCTTTCCAACGGCATTATATTGACTTGCCTTGACGCCAAGTCACCCCCACAAAACAAGCATATTGTCATTATATAATCATTACAATAGTTGGCGGAGTGTTTCTTGTGCTAATTGTAACTTGTTTCGCCATGATGTGTAGGACAACGTGCAGTTAAGAATCTAAAAGCTAAAAGCAATATACATAGTAAAATAGTGGATCAGGATCAACAATAACAACAGCAAGGACGGGTCAGGTACCATCGGAGGAAAAGGTGTGGATTTGGAGGTGTCGGGTGGTGAATGACAGGCAACAACGTTGAACGACAGGTATTCTCATTTGGAAAATAAAAGTGGTGTTAAGAAAGTTGTATCTCCTAAATTAGTAGTAATTAGTAGTAGTCAGTCAGTCAGTATGTGATATGAATGAAGTATTTGTTGTTAAAATACCCTTGTATTGTACACAGGCAGAGGGCAGAGATTAGTTTTGTGGTTAACTAACTGACATGATAAGTTGCTTTAAAATTGGGTGGAATTATGTAATAATCATAATTATTATGTATTTTAGGGTTTAGTCATATTTCTATGTAATTTGTCCGATGAAATATTTAGAAAGAATGTGTTGTTAACATATATGAAATGAATGAATGAAGTGAAGTGGTGGCAGTAGGGAGGGCGGAGAGATTGTTTACTTGTTTTTGCCTTGCACTTACTTGTGGCCTTGTGGGACGTATTAATACAGGAAGGCAGGTGTTGAAGATGAAGATATCGTAATTAATTATTTCTTAAGTTTTGTTTGTGTAAACTAGTTAAGCTATTTTAAAGATGTTGGGTGTTGTCAGCTGTTTTGTCTTGGAGTGTGGTCAAGGTCAATAATTAGCTAGCGTTTTAGTGGTGATATCATTACTTCATAGTCAAAGAAAAATCCAACAATTGTTTGTCATAGTCGATGTGAGATGTCAGAAAGCAGGAGAGCAGCAACACTGTCAATTTTATTAGTTAGTGTGGGTGGGCCATAAATAAGCCATTGGACAACCGGTTTGTGATTTGTGACGGTCGGTAGCTTCATTTCTTCATTTTTGTGTCAAATTTCAAAGGTCTCTGATCTGTCATGTCATGGTGGGGATAAGTGAAAGTTAGTTTCGTATACAAATACAAATGAAAAGCATCCGTCCATGATGCATTAAAAGTAGGAATAAGAAGATTCTGTCCGCATTTTTCCCCCTGGCTGACGACGTGAGGAAACTCTCTGGGATTGAAAGTACTCTGCTGAACAAGTTTCAATTCAAGCTACTACGTGTTCGAAGAAGGACTTCCAAGAAGGTCATCAAGGAAAGGAAGGGACGCTAGGGGTGGACGGAGACAGGTGGACGATAAAGTAGTAATAGGACGGGAGCAACAAATTATGGGATATGTTGTTGGAATTGGAAGATCTTGTTTTTGCTTTGTTGTGTGGGCTGCTGAAGTGCTGAGTGAGTAGTAGGGTGACTTTCTCGGTGGGGTCTGGAGCCCAGGAGGCCAGGAGATTTGCATGTAAGTATTACTAATTTACGGGCTAGCCCGGTCTCTCGTATCATTCGGGAAACTTGTTGTGTTTGGTTAGACCAGAAGTTGTTTTGTAATTGTTTGCAAGTACAGGGAAGTTAGTTAGTAGAAATACTAAATCGATTACAAATTTTTTGGCGAATCAATTAAGAATGGTGGAATTGACTATAGGTAATCATTCTGCGAGGCTTAGGCTCGGCTGTCAGCTGTTTCCATTAAAACACGAAGCGTTTTCGAGTAACTAATAATAATAATAATGTGCTCTATTTAATTCTCAGTTTACAGGTAGAAGCGAAGTTTGTACGACGCTTAACATCCTAATTGAGTTGTCAGATTAAAATTGGACAGAATACTTCCCGATTACATTTTGGATCCGTTAGGTCTTCACGCGACATCAGTGGAGCTGGAAAATCAAAATCATTTAATATACCATGAATGTCTATATGAGTCGCGATTGTAATAATTAAATTACGTGAGTTGCAAAATTGATAATTAGCGTTAGCATCAACTGCTCCAATTTCAATACTGAATGCAACATTATACAATGCAATGTTTTTTTATTTTCTGATATTTTTAGAGTCCATTATTTCTTGCGCAAAATGGGGGAGACAGAGAAGTCAGGCGAAAGCAATGGGGGTGGGAGTTCCCATCATGTCCCCTTGTCATCAAAGCCATCACAAGTACATAACGGGGGACCAAATACTCAACCAGGGAAGAAGAGAGAGTTTTCAGCGTACAAATTGATTGTGGATCCCGCACTAGTAAAGGGAGCAGTTAAGGTGTATCGTTTTGACGGAGTTATTCCTGGTGATCCCACGCACTCCAGTATACCAGTTATACCAGTGTATGATCCGAGAACTCAAGAGGACCGTCTAAAACCTACTGAGGTGATGGCTCTTCCTCTGCCAGCATTTAAGGTGGACGCTAATTTCGTGGGTGAAATCCCCCCTACGGACGTGACATTCACAAATTTAAGCGATAACGTCGGAGAGAAATGTCTGACAACTTTGTCGTCCAGGTTTGGTGTCGTGTTGAATGTTACAATATATCATGACCCAAACAGTCATCGACATCTTGGGTTTGGGCATATTGTCTACAAAAGATATGTTGATGCCAAAACGTGTGTGGAGAAATTAAACGGTACTTATGTAGAAGGACAGAAGGTAAACGTGTTTCACGATCCGAGAAGGAGAAAGTGCGAAGAGCTTTTTATGGAAGCGATAACTAAAAAACCCGGAGTTGCTGCGAAAGAGGAAGTTAAAAATGGGAATAGTAGTAACTCTACGGCTACAACGTCTATGTCTACCACTCCTGGGATTACCCGGGATGATTCTGCGTCTTCGGAAGATAGAAAATCAGTGTCATCCTCAACCCAGTCGTCGTCAAACTGGAGTGGAAGAAGAAGGGATAGAGACAAGGCGAGAGATGGTGACGACGATTTCAAACGGTTTAATGTAACGTATGAACGGTTCGAGCCTTCCACTGCTGCTTCAGCGATAAATACAAATTATGGATATCCAATCCAAGGGAGCTCATCCCAAAGCACTCCATCTTGCTCCAGCAGTCATAGCTCGTTGTCTAATTTCCACCATCAAGAGAATTCCCTTCCAGGGTCCGCCTTAGTCGGTGGGGTCAATAGAAACACTGGATTGGTGGACAATAACAATAGTGACAAAGTGAGTGAAGGTGAATTGTCTCCAAAGATAGATTTGGACACCCGAATTAAACTGCTGCTGGAAGGGCCAAATTCAGATGAATTTAGAAAGCAGTTTACGGATGAAAATAGTAGTGCTAGTGGTTCAGGAAGCGAAAGTGAAACAGACGCCTCACCTGTAAAACGAGCAAGGCTTAGTCTTGAAAGTGCGAGTGAAGAGGAAAGTAAGGAGGCATCACTTGCGAAAAAGTTCAAGCAGTCATTTGTACGAGTAAATGATTCGCAGATACCGACTCGTGCATCAGCGGCAGCACAAGGCAATCCCATTGTCTCACCACCTCCTTCGCCGTTCCTCGCCTTCAGCTCAAACTGTGTTTTAAAAACGGTGAGAGGCGAAGCAGATCCAGAGTATGATCTGATCTCAGGCGGCAATGACGATCGAATGAGATACTACAAGGATAAGATGACTTTGGCTTCACTCTTCCCTGACGCCGACTCAGGTGCTCATGTTGAATATTTACAACCACCGAGACCAGTTCAATCCAACTATTATGGAGAGTACTACAACAGTCCGTATCCTGCAGATTACCATAATATGCCACCGTGGAGATCTCATGGCCAACCGCCGGAGCTGCAAGGAAATTGGCCTCTTCCGCCCCACCCTGGGTACGACAACAGCTACGATAGGGGTTCTTACTATCCACCTGAATTGGTGTCACAACCTGAGACGCCAGAAACGGTCAAGATGGAACAGCAAGAGGATCACAAAAACCCGACACTTCTCATAAATGCTCTAATCGACAACATGGTAGATGACCTGAAGAAGGTGCTCAGGAGAGATTGTCAGAGAAGGCTAATTGAAACGGAAGCTTTCAAAATGTATGAAGATTGGTGGGAGGAGGAAGAGCGAGAATATAAACGGAAGCAACACGAGGATAATGCAAAATCCCTTTCAGTCTCTGCTGCGCCAACTATAGAAACGCAAGTTGTAGACCCCGGTGCTGTCACTGCTTCCAGTTGTATTGGACTCGCCTTAGGATTTAGAAATTTTCCAAAACTTCCATCATTCAGGAGAAAGATTGACCTTCCAACCCCAGTGGTGGGTGAAGGCTCACGGAAATCCTATTTGGATAGTGACGACTCATGGTCCAGTTCAGATGACGAGGAGGTCAATGGAAAGAACTCCAAGCCAAGGCTCAGCTTCTCATCAGATGAAGAGTCGGATGCTTCATCGGTGACTTCCAAATCAAGTTTATCTGACGCTGAAGCTATATCAGATGCGGAAGCCATATCGACGACAGAGGACGAGGACGAATTCTCTTATTCGAAAGCTCAACTCGACATCAATGACTACAAGGTGGCTCCTACACCGAGGATGGAAACTGAAGAGATATTGTCCGACGACGATTCACCCGAAGAATCAAGTGCTGCTCCTGACGAAGAAGGATCTCTTGAAGTCTTCGATCTTTTCAAGCATCCTGCTGGCAAGTCTCAAATTGCAGAGTCATTTGAGGGCATGGAAGCTGCCACTCCAAACGACGCAACTGTTCAAATCAAACTTGAGGAGACGGAAAAGGAGGGTCTTTTGAGGGAAAATGCTGATCACAAATCCCATTACAAATCATCAGTGCTCACAGAAATGAATACTCGTGTGTCTAGTTTCGATAACGAGAACATGACGCCCACTACTTCCTTTGGCAATGAAGATGAAAAGCCGCTAATTATCCCATATGACCTTGTACGACCTAGAGGGAACAAAAAATCCAAAGCGCTTACGTTCCGTCCACGGGAGGACTACGAGATTTTGGATATTCTGTACGAATTTCTCACAGAGGGTATTGACGACGAGGATATCCAGTATTTGCAGAAGGCATACGAACTCTTACTTAACGATAATGACTCATTGTATTATTGGCTCAACTCCATTCATTGGGTTGACCATCCTCAAACTGCAATTAAAACTCGACCAACAGCCCCTGTGAGAAAGAAGAACCAAAAACAAAAGGCAGAGCCAGAAGAAGGCTCCATCCGGACGAGAGGTTTCGTACGCATGACAAAGGAGGAGAAAATACGCGCAATGGAGGGTAAACAAGCTTCAAAGCTTTATTTTGATACTTCGGTCTCCCTCCGAAATGAGAAACAGCCTCCAGGTGTGGGCAAGTCCAGGGAAACCCAAATTCGTGAAGCGAGATCCAATCAGCGTCGTATGCTTACTGCCTTAGGAACTGAGTCTGATTTACTCAAGTTTAATCCGCTTCAATTGAGGAAGAAAGCTTTGAGGTTTGCACGGAGTGGTATTCACGAATGGGGCTTGTTTGCTGCTGAACCTATTGCAGCGGATGAAATGGTAATTGAGTATGTGGGACAAATGATTCGACCCATTGTGGCAGACTTGAGAGAGACAGAGTATGAAGCACAGGGGATCGGTAGTTCCTATATGTTTCGTATTGACGTGGACACCATTATTGATTCTACGAGATGCGGAAATTTGTCTCGCTTTATTAATCACAGTTGTAATGTAAGTTTACAATGTTTACATTCACGTACCTCCATATTATTTATGTTTAATCTCATTACACAGTATCATGATGTTGCTCATGACATGCATTCATGCATGTTGTCATTAAATTCATTTCCTAATATAATATAGTACATGTGTTTGTTTTAATGAAGCTCAATGTTTCACTTGCTTTTCCACAGCCAAATTGTTACGCCAAAGTCATTACTATAGAAGGACAGAAGAAAATCGTGATTTATTCTAAGCAGCCCATTGCCGTATCCGAAGAAATTACCTATGACTATAAATTCCCTATCGAAGATAAGAAGATCCCGTGTCTGTGTAGAACTCCAGGATGTCGTGGAACGTTAAACTAATATTTTTATTTCTGTTTCCTTTGTCGGAGTATCTTCCTTTTTGTATGGACTAGTATACGCAATATCCAAAAGTCAGCATGTGAACACGGAGGCTTGGAGGCACGATATTATTAGTAATTTCTGGTCCTATTAGTGTACTTATCAGATTGTTTTTCATGCAGTTAGTAGGATTTATTGTCATTACAAAATCCATACATGACGTTCCAGCTGTAGAGCATCATTCTACTTTCTACTATATAGGTATGATGATTGATATGATATCAGACAGCTCTTCAGGCGTTTGATAAGTATTTCATATTTTTATAGTATACCTGGGAAATAATAAAATTACGTACAAGTACTCTATTGAGCTTAAAGCTGTTGTCCAAGTTCAGTTTATGAAATAAGCTCAAGAAATAATTTTTATCATTTTCATTAACAAAGTACACATTAACGCTTGCCAAATTAACTACAGTTTCTGTCCTGTCCTGGATTAATGAATGTATAAGAGGAAATGCAAAAGTATGTAACGACATGCTCAGTTACGACTTGACTATACTATAATGTATGTCATGTACGTATCTGCTACAGATGAACTCGACGGGATTTCGAATTTGATTAATAATTTTGTGAGGTACATAATATGCACAAGCACATTAAATCATATTATTCGTCATCTGTGTCTACATCTCTCTCAGCGGGTCTAATCCAAATTACCAGTAGATCAAACTTAATTAATGTCAAATTCGTTTTAATATATTATTGTTATTATCATTATTACTATTACAAATCTTAAATCAATGACCAATATGCACTCACGGTTAATGGTTGCTTTGAATAAAATTCCCTAGTCTACATATTTAACAAGTTTATGCGCTCATTTTTATTTAAATATACAACTCATTTTTAAAATCAACTTTTCAACAACGTTAAAGTATCAACTATCATTAAACTTTATAAAACCAATCAACAAACATCAACAATTCCGTATCGACGGGCTTGGGGTACGTAGTAGTACGAAGAGAACTAATTTTCAGCCCAGTTGAGTCGCTCTTCGTAAAAGGAGATGACCACCTGGGGACACTTCACATTAGCTTGCGAAGCTGGAACGAGTTCAGCCTCTTCACTATCTCTCCACTTCATTAAGAACTTCAACTCCCCTGACGTGTCAGTCGCTCCAATGATCTTTTCGGGTGAAAGTCCCCGGTTAAATCCAGTCACTTCCTCATCGCGCAATCCTCCCCCAGAGCCAGTAGAACTTCCACGAGTGCTCTTCTCCTGCAAAAATAAAAATTATTAAAACATCATTATTAATCAATGATCAAGCTCAATTTACATCAAAACCATAATTAACTTAATACTTAATATTTTAAAGGTTTACCCCCGCCTTCTTTTCTTTCTTGCCCGCGCCGTCCCCGCTGGGTTTAGTGCCCTTTGCTTCAGCTACAACCACAGAGGAGGTTGAGGACCCTTGTCGCTTCTTCCCTTTCGCCCCTTTTTTCTTCTGCGCCTCCTCGTACTGCCTCTCGAACTCCTTGATCATTGCTGGACAACCAAGATTCGCCTCCGGCTCCCAGGTGTTATCCTCCTCCCCGTACCCCTTCCACTTTAAGAAGTACTCGGTTTTCCCATCCTCCAAGATCCTCTTGTCCAGGATTTTCTCCACGGTGTACTCCTCCTCCTCCTCCTCGACCATTTCCACATCACTCTCATATGATCTAGCCATTTCCGTTCCGTAGTCTAAAATTAGAGTCAACACGGAACAAATCACATACAATATATGAATATATATATTCAAACAAAACAAAAAATATTCTTTAAAAAATTCCTGACAGTTGACTGTTACTGAAAACACCAGCCAGACTTACTCTTTAGACTGTGACTGTAGAGAGTTTATTAATTAGTTACCTGTCAGCCCAGATAATTAATTCACAAGATAAAGAAATACTCGTGTTCGTTCCTTGCAAGAAAGACAAGAAGAGCTACAACAAAAATGTACAAAACAAGTGACAAGGACAAGACAGACGGACACAAGAGGAAAGACAAACTCTATTCTCTCTACTTTCTACTGCACATGCATACCGTCTGCGTCTACCTATTCTTCTTGTCTTAACAGCGTGCCTGCATCTGCATAATCATACTTACAAGGAGGTATACGGGGTAGATTAACTCCAATCATTTACCATACGTATACTATATACACGGAAAATTTTGCAAAATATTTTTATGATCCAATTTTGTAGACCGCGAACAGTTATGCCTTTTTGCAATTTAAACTATATCAAAATTCATTACCAGTTCCCCGGCATTGTGTCCTGTTTAATCCAGCGCCATTAAATTTTCGGCTTTCCTGCAAAAATGGTGGTGAATTTTGATATAGTTGAAATTGCAAAAAGGCATAATTTTTGGCGATCTACAAAACTGGACCATAAAAATATTTTGCTAAATTTTCCCCTTTATACAGGGTATACCAGGTTATACAGGTCCCGAAGTCCCGACAGGGTATACAACTTTAATCGTCCATATCTCGAAAACGGTTAGGAATTCGACACATACGAAGAGAATCATTTATACCATCGGATGCACATAATATGCATATTTTTAAATTAAGATATATATTAGCTGTGATGGATTTGTGCATCAACCAAAACACAACATTTTTATTTGCACGCAGATCCTCCACCACAAACATGGGGGATGCGTGAATATTTTACAGAATGCATGTCTCCGTTTTTATTGCTGTATCTCACAACTCACAATCAGTAACAAAGGGGAATAGTATGTGCCCTGCCCAGGGCCAACAACTCACTCTAATATCCTGGCATGATGCCAGGGTGAGGAGATAAACTTGGTATATTTGCCATGTGAATGTGAGATGATGAGATGCATGAACGAAAACGAAATTGGTACGAAAATGTACTCAGCCTTGCAATTCATGAAGGCATGCATATTATGCCGTCATAATAATGCAGCATCATGCCATCCACAGATTCATCCATTTAGAGATGATGATTTTCTTTGTATGGCATAATACATGTTGATTCTCCATAAAAGCAATGATTACGTAATGATGTGTTATGCAGTTATGCTTTGCCTGTGTGAAACTATGGAAAAAAACTTGTTTCTGCTTGGGTCCACTTTTGGCACGAGCTTGTAAGCTTTTACAAAGAAACGACGTTGTGGTCAGTTTACTCCTAGACAGCATGCAAGATTCATGCAAGATTATTCAAAATTAAAAGGTGTTTCATTCCCAATGGAATATGATTATGCTCTATATGACGTATGCTTTGCCTGTGTGAAACTATGGAAAAAACTTGTTTCTGCTTGGGTCCACTTTTGGCACGAGCTTGTAAGCTTTTACAAAGAAACGAGGATGTGGTCAGTTTACTCCTAGACAGCATGCAAGATTCATGCAAGATTATTCAAAATTAAAAGTTTTTTTATTCCCACTGGAATATGATCACGCTCGCTTGTCTTTAATTTTTATGGAATATATTCGCTTTCGCGTCAACCTATCATGCTGGGCTGGATATTTGATGGGGAATTCTTGTCACTTGTCAGGGAAGCCCAGCTCCGTCATGTAAGATTACCTATTCCGTCATGTAAGATTATTAAAAATTAAAAGGTTTTTTATTCCCACTGGAATATGCTCACGCTCGCTTGTCTTTAATTTTTGTGGAATATATTCGCTTTCGCTTCAACCTATCATGATGGGCTGGATATTTGATGAGGAATTCTTGTCATTTTGTCAGGGAAGCCCAGCTCAGTCATGTAAGATTACCTATTCAAAATTAAAAGATTTTTTATTCCCACTGGAATATGTTCACGCTTGCTTGTCTTTAATTTTTATGGAATATATTCGCTTTCGCTGTAACCTATCATGCTGTGCTGGATATTTGATGGGGAATTCTTATCAATTTGTTAGGGAAACCCAGCTCCGTCATGTAAGATTATTCAAAATTAAAAGTTTTTATTCCCACTGGAAAATGCTCACGCTCGCTTGTCTTTAATTTTTATAGAATATATTCGCTTCAACCTATCATGCTGGGCTGGATATTTGATGAGGAATTCTTGTCAATTTGTCAGGGAAGCCCAGCTCCGTCATGTAAGATTATTCAAAATTAAAAGGTTTTTATTCCCACTGGAAAATGCTCACGCTTCACGCTCGCTTGTCTTTAATTTTTATGGAATATAGTCGCTTTCGCTTTCAACCTGAAGGATACTATTCACTTGTCAGTCGTTACTCGTTACATGTCAAACAGTGAAAACCCGATCCAAAAACAGTCACAGTCTCCATTATCTTTACTTCATATTAGGTACCTACATTCCAAAAAAATAACTCCCCGTTGCCGTTGCCAAACCAAACGAACATCTCTTTACTAACCAACTGATCCTCAACCTTGCCTTGTATACCTACTACTTGTACGTAAATATTATAATAATTACAGTGAAAACGCAAAACAATATGCTGATTCAACTTGGGGTGCACAAACACCTGGCTAAAAGCCACTCCCTTGCACATAACTACCTTGGGAGTATAGTGGAGTGGAAGGAGAGCGAGAGGAAATATGAGGAGCTGCTGGGAAGCAAGCGTCAAACCAAACTCTGGACTGTGGCTATTTCCACCGGTGCGTCCTTTTACGCACTAAACGCATGGACGGCATGGAAATCAGGAAACTTTGGAATGAGTGCTTTAGTTGGAACAATGTTCTTTGGTACAGCTACGATTGCTGCTTCGTCACCCCGTTTCCACGAAAATGCTTCACACTGTGCTGAGTTTCTCAATGGGCTCCTGGCGTTCGCAAATGACTGGAGGAAAGGTAAGGACATAAAAAAATAATTCAATTTTGCTAGTTTTAATTCTTCCACTGCCTATCTTATAACTACAAATCTATTCTTAATCCTTTTCAGATGAAGCATTTCAGCAAATTGTTCGGCCCAGGTCTTTGGTGAAACTGGTAGCTCGGATGTTGATCGCCCTACAAATCGTGCACCCATGGCTAATGTCGCTGGCTGCTCTCTCTTTGCCGTGCTCACCATTGAACATGTTTTCGTCCGTGATTGGCTGGTGCGGCGAGGGCAACAACTCCGGATCGAATTCATGGCTTGTGAGTCTGGCCATAGGTGTTGGGACTGTAGTTCCCCATGTCGTTTTCTGGAGAGCAGTTGTGTCGCAAGCGGTAATAGACTGTATGCATATAGTTCTAGGCCCCACTTGCCACGCAACCTTACTGGAGTTCATGTCAGCACGCACGCTTTGCTCAGCCTTGCCCTCTCAGTTACAATTTTATCGAAGATGCCAGGTTTTAAATATTTGCTTCAGCAAATACTGCTCCTCCATGTGCTTGGCAATTATTTCCGTAATATTGGCAATCGAAATTTCATTTACATATTTGAGCCTTAAAATCCTTGGTGGAACTAGCAGTCTGCCCTTCCTCATGAAGGTACTGGTGTTTGCAACAGCTCCAATAATATATCTGCTACACATGACGGCAGTGGGAGAAGCAGGACGCGTGACTACAGCCGCCATCTCTATTTTGGCAAAGCTGATGAAAATGAATGGGCAGTCAAAGGTCAGTCGCCGACAGCTCCGCTCAGCTTGGCCTCTCAAACTAAAACTTGGGGAGAGCAATTTCATTGAGGTCAGCACGGCACTTGTCTTTCTTGACTTCTCTGCCCGTCGTGTAGTCGATCTTCTTCTTATTGAAGGGTAGGGTGTCGACAAACCTGAAACAGTGCTGAGGATGTCCGCGGAGGAAGCTTTTTAATTCATAGCAAATAATATTGACCATTCCAATTTGTAGATTTGAAGAATGTATTTGGAGTCACCAATTGCAAAAGAGTTGCACTGTTTCAGGAAATATATTTATTGGGTAGCTTTCAAGCATTATAGGCAGGAAACCTTACCAACTAGATTAACATCGTAGTGAACATGTAGTAAAATAATATAACTATAAATAGTGTAGCTCTGCTGGATAATTATTGTCTCAAACAGGGCTCTGTGGTAAACTTCTTATATGACGTCAAGTCAAGTAAATAGCCCCAAAATAATTTGACACAAATCGTAAAATTTAAATAAGGTTTAATTCAGTAGTCGGACAAGAAGTGGGTTTTGTGATAAGTTCAACAAGCTTATATACTTATACTGTTAATTATGATGAGGTTTAAAATGTATTATAAAGAGTGGGAGCTGTGGTACGGAATTTTTTAAATTGAAATTACTTTTTTATTTTTCCGTATACATTCCGTTTTCGGAATCATTGCTCAAGCATCTGGTTCTCTGTACATTACATATCTTTATCAGCCCAATTAGCACCACTCCCTAAATTTTGTATCGAAAATAGGAAATAACCACATCACTTATGAAGTCATGAAAAATGTTTAGTCACACTTTTCAAGTCACCATTTCAGGTTTACCCTTGACAGACCCAGACAAAAGGCTCCCATTTTTCTATTCAACGGTAAAAAGATTTCCATCGTTATCGTAATATGCGCCGTTAGGTCAACGTAAGGTGCATAGCTCGTTTTTTGTGTCCTTTAGTTACGTCTGCGTTGTAAATTGCATTCACAATTGGAATCCCGGAACGCCGGGCACCGGTCGGTATCCCACCATGGAAAAAAGCATACAAAAAGCCATTAATGTGGAACTCTGACAGTTTTATAATAGATCGGACCGTACCGTACACCCACGACATTGGGACAACAAAATGTTCGCATTATCACATAAACTTGTAAGTACTCACTCACTAACGGCAAGTACAGTGCAATGGTCAGTACTTTCAATTGTTATCAAACAGCTTGACTTGTATGGCTGCATATGAATACATTATTGAATGAAACGCATATTTGTGTGCCTATTTGCCCGCGCACTGCGCCCCCAACTTTGACACGCGCCCAGGTGGTCGAGTTGACCGAGTGTGTCCGGCCAAAAATATCATGTGCAACGAAGCGAGAAATAGTCAAGGCAAAATCGAATACTTTTCGAATACTACTTACCTATTAATATTATATAAAGCCTAGGCAGGCGGGCAGTGTTATAAGTATACAAATTATGTCGAATTCTAACATCTCTATTCTTGAGCTGGTCAACCCTGGCGAACAAAAGCCAGGCGATTTCAATTATCAATGGTGGGCGACGAATATGGACAATCAGAGAGCGCCATTCGTCACCGCCAAGCAAGTAGTAGTCTTGACATATAGTAGTATAGCGAGTAGTAAATTTCCATAATACTATATGATGCTAATTTGTAATGATTGCTATTAATCTGCACTTATATGCTCCTAAGATTACGTTAAGTCTTGGATTGCTATATTAGTAGGCTAGTAGCAGCTAATAGGAAGTTTAAAAAAACCGTAGACACTCATCACCACCACCCCACTCAAACAACATGCACTCATCCCGAATCACATTTTGCAAAATTGGAACGTAATAATAATGCATCTCGGCAGCTGTGATGTTATTACAAGTTTATCTTCTCCTCTCAAGACTTGAAATGACACTAAAGCACGCACAGGAGGACACGATTGACACCTGACATGAATGTTTAACAAATATATTTAATTGAAGGTGCAAATGGGGTTTCCCAAATAGCTTGCTAAAAGGACAAGGAGCATGTGAGCAAGAGCACATTGTCCTAGACCTCTCAACTCTTGACTGGAATATATTCTGTATCTAGACGACGGTGTATATACGTAGGAATACATATGCATCCAGTGGCATATAATCTACGTACACACAGTATGTCCCTCCGTTGATGGTTTTTACTGAAAGTGAGGTGAGTAAAATTTCCAATGGCAATATTGAATAGTAATCATAATGCCATCCATAGTGTTATACAAATGAGACTATTATGGAACATGAACTTTTATGACTCTCTGAGTTTCTTAAGTCTTGTGCATGACCTCCACAGCCTCCCGAAAGACCAAGCAAGTCTTACACGTATTCAGCTGTGTGCGTTTTGTCACTAAAGCGACGCTCAACCAACCCATATTTTTATCACAAAGCTCCAAAGCTAAAATTCTAGATACACTAGAAAAAGGAAGCTTTCATCGATTCACAACCTTTTTCTTGGAATTGCTGGTCAAGCAAAGCAAGTAGTCTTCAATTGCGAAAAAGTGAAAAAGGAAATAGTGAAAGGAAAGTGTACTTTGAAAACCCTGTCAGATACAATCTCTTTAAACGAATCATTTAAATAAACAATCTGCTACTTGGTGCTTATTACTGGTGCCGATCTTTAAAGCAAATACAAAAACAATGCTATAAGCAAATCTGCAAATGATTCAAATCTCGTTTACTGCTTACTGATGTTCCCTAATTGAATGGCATATTGACCAAAGAAAGCTCATCTTGATCGTGAGTCAAACCAAAGCTGAGGCATAAGGGAAAATATGTTGCTCCTACCTGCATGCATGCCTTCCAGAAAATGCTGTGCTCTGTGACTTCTTTTGTTAGAACCTCGCCAACCTCGGGAAGAACCCCTACCGCTATGAGGGAACCTTAAAAGTGTCAATATCAAAAGGTTGTAAATTATGGGGTATAGCAGATAAATAAAAGGAAGAGTGAATGAATTCCGTAAGCACTTTTGTCCCTAATACACAAGGTTGAGAGTGGAGGGTGGTTTGGGATTCGTCAAATGAAGTGGATGAATGTGATAAATGCAGTGCCGCATTTGAACTTTTGACGTAACACAAACCACACTGGTTCTACTATTCTGTACTTCAATATTCCAAAACATCTACCACCAACCAAACACATCTAGCCAAAAAGTAGAAGAATACATACGCGAAGAAGCTTAAAATAAGGAAAAGTTCATGCAAGTCCTGCTTCTTCTCCTGCCTTAAAATACAGTGCTGTGCAGTAACTAGTAAACA
>JAANSN010001995.1:0-27629 GCA_036850665.1 Dicranocentrus wangi | reverse complement strand
TTTCCCCCAAAGCAGAGCTAATAAACAAATATGACATTCATTACTTTACAAATACCAGGAATTTGCAGACCAACAAATCACTACTAAGAAAATCCTGCCTTTGGTTTCCGTTTACATGTCATTACTATTTTACAAAAGTTTTAACCTCTTTTCTTATTTCGGAGGAAAAAGGATGGCATTATTTGCGACGACCAGCGACTGAATATACTCGTATATATATATATTTATTATAAGAAACCTTGCACCAGGAATGTATATGGCATGACCGTCTGTCTATAAATGAAAGTCCAATACCACGACCAAAAATAAGAGCACCCTTTCCATAATATTATTTTTTTACTAGACAAAACTTTTAGTTAAACAGCACGTGTATTACTTTATGCAGTCCGCGTCGTACATTTTCAACCTTAGACGAAATTCTTACCAATTTACGTTACGACCAGCAGTGGAAAGTATATATGACCGAGTACATCCCCACATTCACACATTTTTTTTCATGCTGCAGGGCTTTTTCGTGGAACGCAACCTAGTTGTTATTGTTTCGGATCGGAAGGTTGTTTCTTCATTTCAATTTCACTTACTGCACGCAAAAACCTGAAACGTAAAGGTAGGCTAAAGTGGTGCGCATTAAATGAAACAAGGTGATTGTTTGACTGTGCATGTCTCAAATTTCGACATTTACATAGGTACATACACATTTATACACACATATGTCCGTCTCTCTCTCTCTCTCTCTCTCTCTCTCTCTCTCTCTCTCTCTCTCTCCCTGAGCTTCAGCAAAATGCTACTGTTCATCGACTTTGGGGAATATATAGACCTGGTTCATTACTGCAAATTGCCTTAAAAGAGAAGCAAGAAGAAAAAAATATAATTATCCCCTCCCATTTCACCATTGTAATTCCTTTTATCAAACGGATATCTGTTGTTGCTGACAGCATCAACTTGTACTTACAATGTAACGCGGCGTGCATAACATGAATTCATAAATATGCATATGCATAAGTCTTCAATATGAAATGGATGTCAATTCAGTAAACGGATTATGTAAAAACAAGATACGTGTAGAACGCGTATAAGAAGAACGAAGGGAATTGTTACATATTATTATTTTCCTCTGGCAAAGTCGACTTGCAAGTCGTACTTCATGTTTGATGTTATATTCCACACACTTGGGCAAGGTATGAACCGTATGAACTTAAATGGAGCTAAAACACACATACTAATAGCAATTACACTTTTCATAGCCTATGTAAGTAAACAGCCAGTAAGTGTTGTTTCAGGTCAACACATCTAGATTTTTGGCAGAAGGCGTATCTTTTTATACTGCCCTTAATTTTCCTACTTTAATGAGCACTTCTGGACTGCATATGTGCTCTGGCATAGAGTGGCAAGATAATTATGGTACTACTGTAATATGAGGACGCTGCGCTGCTGTGATGTAGCTGCTGACCCAATCCAAAAACGAAAACCACACACAGAAAATAAAATATATACAACAATATCCATGGGAAGTTCTGCTGCATTTTGAAACTGGCATTATAGCGACCAGGCAAAAACAATACGAGTGAGGGAAAGGACAGCTGCATTTATTCGTAAATTCTTTGTTATTACCGTTTCGTCCGTGTATTTCCTCGGAGCCGTCTGATTAAGTAAATTAAAATTAGAGAGAAACTATAAGACTATATTGACTGATCAAAGACGGACATGCAACTGCGGACGAGCCCGTATTTGACAAAAGGAAGTTCGCAACCGATTTGCCGATTACCGACACGAACTAGACAAGACTACAACATGGAATAAAGCTAAGTACAGCCTATATAGATATGTATAATGCATATTCGTATGTTACAAAACCCCATATATACAGGGTAAACGAACGAGAGACAGAAAAAATGGAGGCTATGGTACTCATTTTCCCTAATTTTTGCACAATGGATTAACTGTCACAACATTTCTGGAATAAAATAACTTCTTTTATATGCAAACTACTCTGTAGGGAAATGGCATGATGATGATGAAATAGAAAAGCCCGATTTTCTCATCACGACCATGCGACACGATAGGCATTCTGGAGTAGAGACAGACTGCATGTAAAATTGTCATTGGGACAAATTGGCGCACTCAAAAGTCAAAGGGAAGATGGAGGGCGTGTGTCCTTTTTCAGAGTGAAAAACTGCATTGCAAGTACATCATCAATTGCATTAATCATATTTATACAATAATGACCAGCTGTCAATGTAACATGCAGTTTGCTTCGTATATATATACCTATCCAATCTCCACATAACATTTTGTAATAGAGAATAAATATACAGGGAGTAAACTCTGCATGTCCCACACTCTTAGCTCAAATTACATTCTCGCGTTGTTGGTTTTTTCAGTTTTGCGGGTACTGCCCTTTCCAAAAATGCGAGTCTGGCTCCACGCGAACTGCACCCATCATCAGAGATCTGTATCAGAAATGATAACAGTTTTTTCTAGCCCTTTTCATAAAGTTGGCTGACGAGCGCAGTTGCAGATGCAACATTGTGTTACAACCAGTGTTACACAGCAGAAAAGGCCGTTGAGCCAAATCCATTTCGCAAAATTGTCCATGTACACCGGAAAATAATAATAGCGCAAGAGTCACAATAATGAGAGCAAATACAGGATTCACATTTCACTCGTGTTGTGATACTGTTATTACACACGGCATCAATGAAGCCGTCGTTGTCGTGAGCCTTCATGCATCTGCAACTATGCCTGGCACCAATGACTGACACTAATCCTTCCAGTCAGCAGACAAACCAACAAAAAATAAATTTCTTCTCGGGCGACACATCCACATATCAAGATATTTCCACTGTATCAAGATACTTATCCATTCATTCCATCCATATAAACAGTGCATATATATAACCACAGAGAGAAAAAAAAACTTACATGCTCTTATCCTTGAAAGCCTGTCGTAAAGCCTGTATATCACGGTATACAGTTTTTTGCTATTCAACATAGTCCGACGTGGGGCAGTCAAGCAATAAGAGAAAAAGACAATGTGCCGATTGCATGCTGATACATTTAACCATTTCCCTACTTGTTCTTCATGTAAACCATACACCAGACTTTTTATGCTCTCTTCTCGCCCCGTCACTTTCTCGATAATACTTTAAGGATAAGGAAGGTATGCGCGACGATTCAAAGGGAGAAAAAAAATCGCATTATCCGTATTAGCGCTATTCCCACTTACTTTACTTTCTCCAAATGAGAAAGTTTCAAGCTTCCACCTTGTCATTTAGCAGGCACCTATAGCTTGCTACTATGATACACTTCCAGGAACCCGGTATGACCATGCCACCACCACGACTTGATTCGTGTTTTCATGAAACGAAAACTGCCAACCACGCCATACAGCGAGGTACTAGGAGTTAAAGCAGGTAAAGTTGTTAAACGATACGATGTGGGAATGGTAGCATAAATTTAGGCATCCTCGAATGATGCCTTGTTCCCAACTACTAACTTAGTTTTTTGGTGATTGTATATACCAGGCAGTGCCGAGTAGGGAGAGGAAGAGACAGGAAAGCCATTTTGATTTTATTGCCACGTTCTTACTTTTTTGTTTCTCTTCTTTATTTTCTTCTTCTTCTGCAACTGCTGCCACACTGCCAAATGTTCGAATCATGATACGAGGAAAGAGAAAACCGAAAAAAACCATTCACTAATGAATGCTGCATGCGATCAAGAGCCGGTATAAGACACGATAAAGATGTGCATAGTGCCACCGTCGTCATAAATGTATGAATGTGCGCACTTGTTTTTTTAGGAGTGGGTATGGATGTGTTAAAAAGCTTACATTGTGTAAATCCATCCTGAAATTAGTTTACCTGTATTTTGCCTGCGTAACTCGATCAGTAACGTGTGTATATATACGATTGAATTTGAAATATACCCGTTCACCTCATGAATATACTAAGTTTCTGAACAAATACTACTTGCATTAGTATTACACTCATTACATGTGTACTTCTGCCAACAGCATGATAATCCATATTGATATAAAACGGAAAAATGCAAAAATGTATTATATATAGGTATTAATAACATCTATTTTTATATAAAATGAGTAAATGTCTATAAATACGTAGTATTACATGACATTTTTAGCGTATAGTAGCCAGCACACCGCATCCCACCAGAAACTATAACTGCTCAATTCCAGTGACTAAAATTCCATGCAATTGCAGCATGGTATTAATGCATATGCATGCACGGGTGCTGGCTACCAACTAAAAAACAAAGTTGCTCTTACATGCTTATTTAGTTGTGACTAAACCCTTTTAGTCGAACAATCGTAATTCTTTGTGGACTCCACCCCATTACCTTCAGCGACAACACGCTGGACTCCAGTTTTAGCTTGGGAAATCCCCAACTTTATTATTTAATATACGCTGTCGTCGTCGTCCACAAGAACCTACTCACATAGGGAGAAAAAAACATGGAAAGGCTACCGGAGCTTTTACCGCTGTGCCGTGTGGTGCAGAGAGTACCAATATCAAGTTTCCTAATTCCTAATTGATCAGCCGTCCATATGCTTCATCATCAAGAAATGTATACGTAACGTACCACGTACAACCATACGAATACATTTACATTGCCCATATACTCGCCGTGAACCTTCGAGTATTAAAGGAGGAAGAGAGAAGGAAACTACTTTTTTTTGCTAGTAGCCACACGGCCATGTCAAGTTGGAAAGTGCACACAAAGATAGACTTCCTCCATAAAATACCTCTTTTCATCCCGCTGCTCCCCTTTTCCCCTTTATATTATGACCGTAATTTCGCATAATCTCCTGTTCTAATCTATATCTCTCGCCTCAATCTAAGTCTCCTGGTTAAAACACTTGCTTATTAGTTTATACCTTTTGTTCACTTTTGTACACATTCGACCAAACTAAACTAACCTACACATCGGCACTAAAACGGATTTCTCCCCTGTCTTATTCGAAAAGCTCTCTACTTGCAAATTTTATATGGTGCAATAAAAATAGTACCTTTAACGAACTCCTCTCCTCCTCTAGACTGTGTACAAAGGCGAGTCGGGAATGTGTATATACAAAATGTTTATTGTAGTTTCGTTCGTGTTCCTCCCTTTTTGAATCCCACAGGACTTTAATTATTACTTTGATCGAAAGGTGCAGCCGGTTTTTTTATATTTTGGCGTGAGCCACGTTTCACCAAGTGAGTGAATAACAGAGAAGTGGAGACAGTTGCAAATTTTCCCCTTTTCAAAAAAGCATTCCTGTCATTCACACACATCCATCCCGACTCACGACGGGTTTTTTATATTACCAATTTCTGCACTACGAAATGCAACTCCTACAATCAAACCGTTGAAGTTATGGTGGGGGTAGAAATTGCAAAATGCATTTTCAGCTTGTGCATTGTACACTCGCACATTAACTGGATTTTTTCTGCTAATCAACATGAAAGTAATACTTATACCGGTGAGTCATTTTTGGCAAAATGCAATTTTACTATTTAATGCGGGCTGCAATGCATTTACGATTTCCTCGACGCGTCGTCAGTGAGTCAACGGAAAGGAGACTCACGTTCATCCATCCATTTTCCTTTCGTTCCCCCTTTCATTCAGTCACCAAGAGAGAGAGGTTGAGTTAGTTGCAGTCATCGTTTTTTTAGAATGACAAAACAAATGCAGTCTGTGCACTTTGAAAAAAATAGAATATTTGGGTAGGCCGCAAGCCAATCAAACCCCGTTTCATGATATTAAATTGCAACTTGCAACATGGAACAAAAAACCATGTCATGCAACCCAAGGCAGACATATTAAAGCTTGGATATATAATATGTGTTTTTTTATGTGTAGGAAGAGAAAAACGAAAACCCTAAGCGTAAGATCGGGGAGGATGATGCCAAAAGCTCAACAAGAAAGTCATGCCAGCATTATCATTACTATCATAGCAAACGTGAAAAAAGTGTCCGCTCTCATCTTCCCAAATCCTAAACTTATGAGTCAGGGAATAGAGAATTAATGTATATCACTTTTCAAACTTGCACTCTTTTCGATATTCCACAGAGAAAAAAAAAGAATATTGTGCTCTGGATGAACAAGATAAGACAAAAATTATTGGCTACTTATCCGTCCACTATTAGTCTCCAAAAAGTGAGTTCCGGTGGCAGGATGTTGGTTTCACTTAACCTCCCTGATAACAGAGCGCCCCTAATCTCAAGTGCACACAAACATTAATTATCCCATAAGACCACACTACGGATATATGTCTCCAGTGATGGAATAAAGGTCTCAAATATGAGTTGCACATGAGAAACTTAACGTGTGGTATATCGTGACAGGACAGCGGTGGCGAATGCTCGCCTCCTCACAGCAGGATGCTTTATTAGTATTGACCAAGGTCTAACCCAACAAGACCATTATATATGTGCTGGATGGAACAGCATGTCTTTGCATTGAACCGGGGAATTAAAAACGCGTATTAGATTATTACGTACGTATGTTTAAACTTTTCGTAAAATTTTAAAAAGACCACTTCCTCACTTGAGATAAACAGATTGTTACCACATTTGATTACGACTGAAAGTATAAATCAATTATATCATCCGCATGATTTTTTCCTGCATAGTTAATCAAAGTGACACGTTGCACATAGACCATGTGGACTCACAACTACTCACATCAGTTTTCGAAGTAAAGTGACACAACAACAACCCAAAAGGTAAAAAAAATTATATATATATACCTATATAAGCAATAGCTCTTCCAGCTAATTCTTATCACACGAAGGATTTTGACATTTGCTACCATGCTCATTTGTTCCTGTCCACTGCATTAATTGATTTTTAAAAATATGAGATATAGGAAAACATATGGGGGCATACAGCTAGCCATATAAAATCCCCCGCTACACGTGCTATCAGGTTTAGAGATCAAACCGAAAACAAGTTTTCAACTTGTGCGATGTGGTTGGCCCATAGGCAACCGAGCTCCCTAATGAAATAAGAGCTAACACATTCCCTTCATTCCTATCCTACCTTTGTTCCCTGCTTATGAAGACCATTTCCGCACATGGATCTAACTGTTGCTGGATTTTTACGATGATAGATGAGAGACGGAATCAGAGTTTACCTTTGAAAAATACAAACAACGTTTTAATACCCACCGACCGACGAAAAAATAATTCCTGAAATGTAATCCGTTGTGGTGAGATCGGGTTCGGGAACCAAGGCAGAGTTTTTTATGTTTACAGTTTTTCACTCTTCGCTAAGTGTTCCTTGTTTGATCTACTTCAGGTAAATATCCATAAAATATACAAAGAAGTTAACCTATTTTTAGCCGAATGAAAACATTGAGTAGCGGAACGAGACATTGCAATGTTTGGCTCTCGGTCTCGGCTTTCCCAAGGATATGCTACTACCTAAAATCAGTTTATCTAAAGTCCAAATGCGACTATTGAAAGCCTGCGTCTTTTATAGGATATGATCAGTTTTCCGAAAAGAGGAAAATGTGAGCGGACGCAGTTTGAGAAAATAATATATGAGTACAACTTTTTCTTCCTTTCATCACAAACCGAAAGCCATGAGAAAGCATATTAGTTTTCCTTTATCTCCGCCGACTTGACTTGGGATTCGCCACAGTTATACGCAGTATCTCGGGAAAATGCCACAGGCTCAAAATGTAACTTTTTTCCCCACTAAACCCAATACATATCTTCCCCCAGACATCACCATTTCTCGCGTATAAGCAGCACGGGAAAAAGGGAAAGAAGGCCGAGAAATTTCATATTTATATTACTCGTGTAACACAACCACAATCCCTTTACGCTACATCCGAAAAGCACATTATCGAGCTAACTTCCGTAGACGCCCAATTTACTTAGCATCTTGTCTCATATAACAACCAATTTCCACAAAGATCCATCAAGGTTGCATTTCCATTTACTGTACAGACAGAACAACCACCTCCACCACCGCCACCACTAGAAAATGGGAGAAGGAAGCTACTTTTTTTTATATATATGCCTCGTGACATGATGGAGCTGAACACTACTGCCGTGTCCTATATCAATCTTTGATATAACCCGAAAAAAAGCATATCTCAAACAGGGTTATATAAACACGGACTCATTTCTTTCCTCCCCGTTTGTTTGTTATGGGAGTCATTCGTTAGCTGTTATTACCTGCCTCTCCCGTTTTTTTTTGCTGTTGTGTTTTGTCTTTCCTACGTTACCCCTATGCCTATATACTTATGCTTGAGGTGGAGAGGAGCGTTGGAATATTATTATTTTTTTCGTTGTTGCGCGTGGGTGATCCTTCTCCAGAGAGAATTTTCCCACTCCCTCTTCACTTGCTCCCTATACGTGCCCAGTGCGTTCCTATCATTACGACGACCACAATAATGGGCATGCTAAATGTGTGAAGGGTAAAAGCAATTTATCATACGTCTTAACAAACTCGTCATCATCATGAAACCTAAAATATACATAAATATATGTACAACAGTCACTACTATCGTGGCTTTCTTCCATTCTCAGTTTGATATGCACATTTGTATGCGACTGGTCCCGGCTCTGGAAATGGCCTTTACACACACAACGACGACAAAAGCAATAAGGGAATAATAATAAAAACAGTTCAACAGGTTTAAATCTGCTTCGTGATACCCAGGCCACGGTTATTAATGTGATTTACGGCTATTTAATGGCTTGAAAACACTCGTATCCCACTTGTGTGTCAAGCACAGACAAAAAATATTAAGAATGAGATGGTGATTGGGGGCCAAAGGCGAGGGATAATTATGAAAACTGACGTTTGTAATGGGATGCCTATCAGATGTGAGAGTGGAGCTAGCTGCACAATGTGTGTATAAATCAAGTAAACTGCACTCCACGCATTCGGTACGCACACTAAAGTAATTATTAGTCTGGAGATGATTTAATTCTTTAAACCTCTCTCTACCCCTTTCCTAAGTATAAATGAATAACCTGTTCTAATCCCGTTTTCCGCTCTCCCTACAGGATTCACTGTGAGTTAGTTGTCTCATGCAATGAAGGATTATTTTTTTAAAAGTAAGACATCATCAAAACGACTGCGGTTGACGCGTGCAATGCGCATTTAGGCGCACTCAATTCTCGCCGACAACGAACCGAATCCAACCTATCACTTGGTCTTTCATTTGTCAAGTTTAATTAGAGGAAGTCAAGTAACTTCTTTGTAACTATTTTTAAAATTGTGCATTGGAATGTGTGCACACTTCGTCATATCCTCCCTCTCGGCACAACCAGCCAGCGTACACGCTTTTCCGAGAATTGTCGTTTCTCTCAAAATCCAGCGGATGGGTGCGCAGAGAAAACTTTAATTTCAGCCTCTCTTTGAAGACGAGACGATGTATTGTGCTCTTTGTCAATTTTATACACATCAACAAAACAAACTTTCCGAATGTATTCAAACACATCTAATCAAAGAGAGTCAACCTTTCAGCATCCTTATTTATCTCCGGAGACGGCACTCTGACACTCGCTCTGGCTCCCTCTGATATACAAGGAATACAAGTGCAGTGACCAGAGTTGGAGTCATTGTGAATAGATTATCTCTGTGGAGCATCAGTTCTTCCCCACCCTTCTCTTGTTTTGTGCTCACTTCTCGCTCACAAAAGGACTGGGTTGCTGGCTGGGAGAGAAGATGTGTGTATTACTAGGTTGGAGCTCAACCAACCAATCTGTCATCATCCCTTTCTGCATTTCTTGTTAGTTCACATATCTTTGTCATTTTCACAACACGTATAATCACTTCTTTCCCTGTTACCCTTCATCTTCTTGAAAAATGCTGTTTCCTATGCCTTTCCTAATGTACACATTGTAAGTGAAAATCCATCCCAAGTCTCAAAAGCGCCATAATATCTTCTTACTTTTTTCCTTCAGCACATGAGGATTTGTAGGGAGCACACGTATGAAATGTGTGTGTATTTTCGTGTAGCCGAAAGTTAGGAGGAAAGGATCACTTAACCATTAGTGACATAATTCCAAAAGCCCCAGCAGATGTTAAGTACGGAGATTAAAGAAAAATTAATGTCACTTGTGCCACGTTTCAGTTGGAAAATACAGAGTGGAATTGGAGTGGCTCTGAGGAGAAGAAAAAACGCTTATTTTTCATCGCTTTCTGCACACTGGTGTGGTGGTGTACACGCACTACATTTTTTACTTGTAAAGAAGTTAAGTATTTCATGCCAAACGATATGTCTGATCATTACCGCCCATTATAAACATTTTTATGTGTGGAGCTCAGAACAGGCGAAATGGAACTTGAAATAAAGAAACATGTCCTTTATTTTTTTTCTCGCGTAATCAAAGCAAAGAGTAATATGTTTTTGAAAAGTGTGCACCTATTCCGCAGTAGTAGAAAAAGTACGATTAGTGAACTCCAAGTTCTAAACCTTTTTTTTATCTACAGACCAAATTCCTACAGTTTCCCACCGAATTTATCCCGTCTATCATGCAACCCTCCGTAACATAAACAGCATGAATTTTGCAACCTCTGTGTGACTTCAGTCTGGTCGTGATTTACAGTTCGTGTGTGCCATAGGTACACCAACTCCAGTCCACCTCAACAAGCCAGTCCACTTGGCCAAGTGACGGGATGACGTTGCCTCTATGAAAAATTCTCAACACTCGGTGAGCTCGAACCACACTCATAAGCTGACATGCATACCTCCTTAACTAACGCAAATTCCTCAAGATTAGAGACCAATATGTGGTGTAGGTATACTGACTCAGACGAGGCTCGTTTTACAACAGCATTACATCGTCATCCTTTTTTACCTTCATTTATTCGTTGCGACCAGCAGCAGCAGCACCAGCACCAGCAGATCACACAATAACATACCTCACAACTTCTCCTCTTCGTCTCGTCGTCTCATTCCATTTCGATATTACATAATATCGCTATCTCCTCTTAGGCGGGTATCCCATCACCACACCAAAATATTTTTGGATAAATTCTAAAAATACCACAACCAACTCCACTCTCGCTCACTATAACATATATATCCTCAGAGAGGAATGATGATGATGATGATGATGATGACGGTGTACAAGTTTCGTTTTCATTATAGCCAAGCACTTTATTATATTACGGAGTATACCCGGTGCGCACTGCGAATTCTTATTAGATTTTGGCATTAGTCACGTTACATCGACCATAATATGGGATATATATTTACATATTATGCACATCAGAGCAAAGCACCCATATCAAATATGTATCACTTTTCCTTCTTTTCCCATTATTGCTCTGGCCCACCACACGTCTAATTTTTTCTCTCGGTTTGCCTCTTAGCAGTGCCTGCTGCTGTCGTTGACACGACTTTAATTCATGTGCTTAGGCACTGAAATATGTTGATAAGAACAGTCCAACTGACTTGCCAATAATTATGTGATGATGAGAAATGGCTGGAGTGAGTGAGCGACATGCCTAAATCTAGCTGCAAACCATTTTAGCCAGTCATTCGCTCCGTTCTATTTGAGTGATTGTTCCCCCACTGAATTTGATGGTTTACGGGTGTGTTAAACTCATTCCTGCACATCTTATATACAGGCTGAATCATATTGCTTTGAAGTATATGGGGAAATAGCATGGGGAATTTTTCATAGTTATTGTACCAATAAGTCAAGGGAACAGCAACTGAACGATGGATAAGTACTACTTTGCTAATTTCCCCATGCTGTTTCCCCATGTACTTCAAAGCAATATGATTCAGCCTGTATATATATATATGCTCCTTTGCTCCTTCTCTAACGGAGCAGCACCTACAACTCTCGAAAAACACTTTTAATTTCTACTATCACAACATCGTTGAAAGCAGTAAAAGCTATTCAGTCATTGCCGATATGAAATTGGCAGGCTCACTTAAACCCCTGACATAATTTTCCTTCAGAACTGCTTTCCAGATTATTATAGTCCTTTCAGTGAAATTGGGGTTTTGAGCAAAGAGAAAATGTGCTAATGTTTTAGTGGTTTAGGTAAAACCTCGGGGTTTTTTNCTTGTTCTGCTCTGCTCCGTTCCTTGTATGCATTCGAACGGGGAATAAACGGACTGGTGGTATATACCAGCTAGCAACAAGATTCGGTAAGCAAAGGTCGTTAATACTTCATCTGTCCAATGAGGGCAAGGGCCATAAACTCAACCGAACAGCATTTCACATTCATTCACGTGCTCAAGTAATCGACAATCCTCTCGCTCATATATTAACTTATGTTTATAATGCCACAATAACTTTTTATTTTCGTCTACCAACCACGGTAAGATGTGAATATTTCGTGCGTAGCTTCGTGTCTCTCATGAGCAATAAAAAGACACTGTGGACGACTACACACACACACACACCGACAAATGAGTAAGCGGAGAGGGAAATTGATTTCAACATTTTGCAAAATCTCGAGCATAAAAGTATAACATGAGCCACCTGCGTTGCTCCGCGTGGCAGTGTTTGCGTAGGGAAACTTTGAAAGAGAAAAAAAGTTTCAGCCTAGATTGAAAATACCAGTGTGCCACCAACGCAATCATAATCTCATGCTCGAAAGAAAATAAAATTGAATTTACCTTGCAAACATGAGTCCTGCGTAGGTATATAAAAACCATCCAACCAATCTTCCTCAAATCCTAGTACTCATATATACATGTTTATTTTAAGCTTTCCCTGTCCCGCCGTTCTGTTCTCAATGAAAGTGTTCCCTTGCTCTTAATTATCTCACAGAAATAACCTTTTTCCATGCATCATTGACTAGTATGAAATGAATGTCATTTTAGCCAGCAAAAATAAAAATCCTTGCCCAGGGAAGGCGGGCCGAGAGGAATTAAGAATGGGAGTAATGTCAGCCCCATGTTTTTCTAAACAGCAATAAAAATGTTCTACTCATCCGTGTCACATATAAAACTGGTATTAAGGAAGGGAGCAAGTAATGCCATGGAACAGGGCCGAAATGAATTACCATTCAAATACAAAGGTCTGTATTATGGATACTGGTTTGCATATGATATACACCTACACCATAAAAACGAAACTGAACGACTTTTCCAACTCAGATTCCGGGTTTTTTGCTTTGGTTAACAAACTGCAAATGTGAGTTTAGTCTAAATGCGTACATTTTCTCCGAGAAACCAAGCAAGCCGGAACGCAAAGCAAAATATTGTAAATACCCATCATCAATGTGTACAATTTGTCTGGAAAACAAGGCAAAACACACATTATATGGGTGCAACCAAGTTTTTTTCCCTTTTGGCACTAACACTCGTTTCGCTTCCTCCATTTTCTTCAAACTGCAAAACTTTCCCAGGAAATACAAACACATGAATGTGTTTTCCCCTCTTGGTTTTAGGAATGCTCAATGCTCAACGTATTTTATAATATTTTTATACTTGCTTTATTTCTTTGTTCGAAAGTTTTTTCGGGAAAACTTACGAAACTTGAGTGAAGCACGCAACACCCATTGCAATTCTAGGTAGGTATAGGTATGCTACACACACACGTACACACCACACTGGTATGCAATACGGGAAGACATTTTTTTATATGGAAGTTCAAAAATGTAGCCCACTCCACTTCAGTAAGCATAAAAAAGTCGGCAGAAATCCAGTATATACAGACAGACAGAATCAAGGTTCTTTTTTCAACTCCATCCGTACCCTCTCACCCTAATCTATCTTGGCTCGTCCTCGTACAACATAATCCACATCACTTGTTCCTATTTCTGAACTATCTTGCTGCGTACCATTTCCCTCGGTCGCACATACCTACCCAGCCCTCTTCCATTTAGCTGCCATAAGAGTTGAACCCTCGTCATTAAATAGCCCACAAGGGGCTACTGGAAAATCGGAATACGAGCTGGTGGTCGTCACAGTATTCCAGTGAAAAATGCAGTTTCGACATGCTCCTCTCCACCGCGTCGGGAGTGTATTGGAAGTGAAAACTTTTTTTTTTGTGGAAGTACATTATCGTCCAAAAGGACGATATCAAGTCCCTAGAAAAATTGCCATCAGACAAAAACTTAAACCGTCGGAAAATGCCCCTCCACTCGTAATAAGCATGAAAGATAGGTTATAATCCTGACAAGTCCACCACCATTTGCACTCGTTCATCCCAAAATTGAAAACTCTGGTGGAAAACGGAGCAGAAGTTGTCCAACAAAAGTTTTTCTTTCTCGAGCATCCCATACACTTTTATTTTCTCCAGTGAACAGAGCAACATTACCTTTTAAACTATGCGCATACATATTACTATTAGGGAGGTTATAAACATACAATCATACCTGTTAGGTATATAAATTTTCTTGTCTTCTCATAATCCAAGTATCCCTTTCCGGATATAGCCCACAGGTTTTACTTTATTTTTTTCTTAAAAAAATTGCTCAATGTCTTTTATAGAGTTGGTTACAGTCGACCCTCTTTCACTTCCTCGTTTACTGTGCATGCATCCTTTAAAATTTTCTCTCTCTCTTTTTCTCTCAAAAGGGGTTTTATTTTTACGTTATTACTACACCAGGAACCAATCTACTCAAAGTTCCATTCCCAAGGCGGCAGACCGAACTTTATTATCATCGTGCACTCTCATGCCATGCCATCTAATGTGTCAGGCAATGTAAAGGAATGGGATGGAGGAAACCGTAGAGAGCAGTGCCATAACACACCTCTCCTTTTCTTCCTTTAATATCACTTTTCCCTCTGTAAGGCATTGCATTATGCTGAATTACAAACAATCATCTTTACTCTGATCCCTTTCATTCATAAGATTGACCCCACAAACATTCCCTGCAAACAGAAAAACGGGCTGCTATTACAAGTACAGCCGAATCCCACCTTGAACCACCACTAATCACGCATTCATTCCACCAGGCACATAAAAGCGATGTAATGGGTAAAAGCCTCCGTGCAATATCCCTCTTTTCCCGGACTCATTAGCCAGGCTATACCCAACGCGGAATGAATGGATCCCTATTGGATTTTAAAAACCTGCCAATGGCTCATAGCCACGGGAATGCCCCCTTTGACTCGTATCAATATGCGTTGTTTAACATGCGTTAATTTTCTCAGACGGTTGAACTAATCCCCCTCTAATGACACGTAACTCAAAAAGTGGCAATCGCCAGATAGAGAGAGAGAGAGAGAGAGAGAGAAAAGCAGTTTTCGGTTCTCCCTTTTTCTCCTCCACTTGACACAAAGCCTGTGTGTGCCTGTGTACGTAAGCAACCAAAAAATTACAATTTTAGCTTATGGAGAAAGAGCATTATAAAATGTAATAGCCGCAAACCCCCTTCACGATGCGATTACACAAGGCGAAAAGGCCAACTTTTTTTTTATTTCTTACGCTACTTCATGCCTTTCCAGGCGGACCGATTACAACGTCAAGGGAGATGTTTGTCGAACCAGCTGCAAATTCTCCGACATTTCTTAGCCAACAACAGTGGCAACAGGAGTAACAGGCGTTCACTCCGCTTTCGGCGACTTTCAGCCTGCATCATGCATGTAAATCGTAATGAGAAAAGAACTCGAAAGTACATACGGAACATATGTCTTCGCAAAACTACATTTCTCACTCTGGTAAACACGACAAGACTAACCCGAACCAGCTTCACGTACCAGATAACAGTATTTATTATGAATAATTTTCTAGCATCTTTCGGAATATGAGAGATACTGCTGCTGGCCGTAATTTGAACCTGATTATCCCACGTTTTTCGATCCTTTCCCCGAGTCCTCCCTCAGTTGTGAAAAATGGGATGTAATGGGACAACACTAATTTCCCTTCTGGACATATTCCCTACATATTCTCAAGGTAAATTTAAAAGACTCTGTTGCGCCCGTGAAATTTTGTGTGTGCCCTGAGATAATGTTTAACCTTCTGGTTTTCTTTCGACCATGGTATGGAGAGTGCTATCAGATTCGCGGAAGGATGTTCCAATGGCAAAAATTCCAGAATGTCAGACCACTGGATGCATCATGCTCCTCACTACTGCCCACCTATACATATTACATTCCTCCCTGAACCACATTATGAGCCATAGGCAAATTTTATACATGGTTTAACCATCTAAAGTCATCTACATTACGACTAGTCAGTAATATACTGAATGCAAGTGAGATAAAGTAAAAAGTTAGTTGGGCAGAGGGTATATATATCATCAATAAGATTCCTCCACTGTTTTGAGCCACAGCCTGTGCGTACATTTTACGTAAACCATCACATGAACCAACATCAAACGGGCTGGATGAGAAAAGAAAGCGGAACACGTAAGCAATCCAGAAGATTTGGCTTCGGTTTTATCCCTTGGTGGAGTAGTATTATCATGCAGAGTTAGTCCATTTTTTTGCTACTGTCTTGTATGCACACACACACTGCACTGGTATGTGCGCCTACTAAAAGTTGCACAAAACAAGAAGTTAGAGAAGAGGAGCATCATGATACGCTCAGAAATCTTTTTTACCCTGCCGCACCAGCTGAAAACAGTGTACAACGCAACGTTCCATTCCTTTTTATCTGTTTGCTACTCCTCTTCTCTGTTGCACAGTGCATTACCAACACGCCAAGAAAGGTGCACTTTATACGTTTTTCTCCTATCTCTCTCTCTCTCCTTCCCTCTGACTTCTCAATTCTACGCCGTCTCATTTCTCGGGAAAATGTGTAGCTCAGAGTCCTAACCTAACAACAACCTTCCCTTGCTCCTTCTCATACCAAACCACCGCGCTCCTCTGCCTACTTGTATACACAAAAGTTACTATATACTCACGAACGACGGTCCGTTTTTGTCTCGCCTGGAAAAGTGGGAGAAGAAGCAAAGCTATGAAGCCGGAGGAGAGGAAAAGTGGTGGGTTTGTCGTAACACTAGAGACACTGATACCAACAGGAACGCTATCAGTTTAAGCCCCTCTCCGATATAGGTATATACTACGTATACACGTATACATATATGTTTACGCATATATGTGAGCACAACCTCTCCATCCCATCTCATTTCATTTGTTTCTGGCATTCCAATTGGGAATTTAATAATAAATAACTAGACCCATCGTATTCCTATTGCTTTTGCAGGATTGCATCCGTGCTCCTCTTCGCCTTCCTAAATTCAATGCTTTTTTCTCCTTGCTCCATATAAAAACGGGATGCATTGATAACTTACATTTAAGGATTTTTTTCCTACTATCTGGATACGAAGGGAATCTACTCCCCTGTCTTCTTCCTCCTTCCATAATGTATTTGCAAACTGAAAATTTGAGTACGCCAACCAACCCAAATCAACACAGTGTAGGCAGCAGCCCACAGAAACCTTTTTAAAAGGAAAATACCTAACTGCTCGGAAATAAGTACTGGTTCCAAATGCAATACCATAATTTCCCACTTCCTCTTCCACCCCGTATGGATATCCTTCACAGATGGATTGAGAGTAAAAACAGCAGAGAAGGATCCTATATTTTCTTTGCAGTTCACAAATGTGAGTAAACGGAAATCACCCGAAGAACAACGGTGCCTGTGTCACTGTCATCATAAACTGAGCTCGAAACATTTTTTTTAAACGTATAGCCCCATCTATTACACGCTTGTATAGGCACATTCATCCCGTGCACAAAATTGGCTCATCCGATTCCTCCGAGTATAATGCTGTCATTGTCACAACAGAACGTAAACAGCCCACCCAAACCTCTCCTGTCAGGATACGGAGGGGAAGGTGGGAACAAAAATTTTTTGTACGCGTGTTTATCATTCTTTCGTGCAATGTTGCATGCAATGAATGCAAAAGGAATTGTTTCGTCAAATGACAACGTAATACTTTTAGGGATTATTACCTGAAAAATTGAAGTTAGGTGAAACCGATAGTCTTATTCACACATGCAATGCGGCACAGGCAGGAAACCTCCGATTAGGAAATTTATTCTCCACCCTGAAAATAAAAAAAATACAATACTGTAGTATTCACATATAATAATACACAGCAACATTTATAGACAGCACATCACATCAACCCTATATAGTACTTGTAATATTAGACACTTTTGGAGAGATGAAGATGAAACCTGGTAGAATTATCAGGACCATAGTGGTATATAATCACATAAAAGCTCTCGTTGTTGTTTTTAAAACCCCCACACAATATGGATGGATGGATGGATACGTAGGTACAAAAGTGCATGCCAAATAACAAAGTTGTTTTCCGTCGAATGCTTAAGAGGTTGAGCAAAAAATTGTAGATATATGACACAGAGGAGAGACGAAGAACCCAGGAGTTTTACAATTTCCCCTCACATGTGTGGTGCAGTCTCTTCCTCTGTACTGGGTATTCAGGAAAACCCGCTTAATTGAGACAACACGTCGGTAAAATAGATTTATATAAAATGCAATCCATCGTTCCTCTCTCTCTCTCTCTCAAGTTATATATTTTTAGGGTACACAAATGTAATTTTTATGGGGAACGCAGCCAGGCAGGTACAAAAAAAACTCGGGAGGGTGAATGTATATGTATAAACGTGGGCTACACACAGCCCATGAAGAATTTAGAGCAGGAGTAGAGAGTTTTAGACAGGCAGACAGAAATGTAAACACCTGGGTTAGCCGTGTAATGCGTGTCTACCTCCATTTGATAAATACAAAAAAGGCTTTCCTGAGCTTTGAGCTTGCTAAGCTGTCCGCTCGCTCAGCGGGAGCTCACGCCTACGTCTCATCGCCGGTGTAAATTGCAACGGCTGCCGGGCTTCCTGGTGATTTTAACCGATTTTCAGCAAATTCTCCCCTAACACGAGGCAAATGAGATTATTTTTTTTCACCTTTCCCTGTCTCACTTCCAACTTGTAAAACACACAATATTTAAAAGCCCACCCGGGTGCCACTTACAGGACCAAGTCGAGAGGAAAAGGATGTGCCAAAGCCAACTTCACCAAGGAGTATCATCCTTTTGTGAAAACAATATTAGGAGGAAAATAGGCTTAGTGGGGGAAAAAAGTGGATGAGGATGGAGCCAAGAATTTCAATAATATATTACGACGTCACAGGGACATCCTCATATGTATACTTTAAACAATAATAAAAAATACTTGAAGTACTACTACTGGTATCCTATCTATCTACATAGCCATGTAGTAATAGCAATAATATCAGCTCTATCACGTAATGAGATTCCTCTTCTCCACTGGTATTCCACCGCTTCGTTTACTTTACCAGTTCAACAGAGATCACATTCGTTTAGTGATTCTCTCTTCCCCTTTGAGTACACGTTGGCGTAAGATGGTTACAGGGTTTTTACACGTTTACCGTGGAACGCAAAGCGGAACGCATTGACGAATGCTAGCAGTTTGTCGCTTGGTTTAATCAAAAAAGGGAAGCCTCATTACCTGAATAATTTAGTCAATTACATTCAATCAACTTTACCCTGAAAGTCGAGGCTTACCATAAAGAAAAAAAAAGTATACTTTGCTGGGCAAATCCTTTGTATTATACTTGTTGGCTCCATGTGTACCCTACTCATATTTTTCCAGTTGCATCGCATACTTAGCTACATGATATCAGTTGAGGTGATCATGATCAAGGAGCGTGGGTACAGCATACCAGGAAATTTGACGCAATCCTAGATTAGAGTTTACGTGCAGTAATGAAATCAGGCTCAACTCTGAACCTAATGCAGCCACCCCCCGTTAAATTCTCTGTTTGTGAATTAACCCTGTCGGAATTAATTAAAATGACTTTGTCCACCTTAACCTAAGCCACAAAAGATTTTCCATTATTAGGTGCAACCCAATAATAATAAAAACTATGCCATACATAAAAACCCATTAAAGCAGCAATCTTGTCTGGCCCATGATTTAAATCCAGAATTAGAATAAAATAACAGCTCTTTACCCTCCGGGTTTTTAGCAGTATTATTTGTTTGCTTAGTCATGTCATCCAATTAATTATTCATTGAGAGCCTTGTCTAGATTCTAGCCTCGATATGAGCCATTGTTTTTCTCTTCATTCAATTAAGATATCAAAGAGAGGATCCAAAAGGTTTGAAGTTCCGTAAATTATAAATTCAAACCCATCCCCGTTGTTTACCGACATTCCCCTTTCGCCTTTATCCAAACGGGGGTCCTCACATGAAAGGAACACCTTTGAAGCAATCCCTATACATAACACAGGAGTGTTGCGTTTAAGATAATGGTGATTTGGAGAGAAGAGAAGAGAAGAAAAAACCTGCTGGTGTCTTGTCAGTTGTTTTTATGCTAAAAAGTAAGCGTGCCTCTTACTCACTTTTCAACTTGAGATAAGCATCATTCTCCCATTGAATCAAAACTCCTCGAGTGCACACTTGAGTCTTTCAAAAAGCCAATTGGCCATCATGAAAAAAGAGTACGAAACAAAATAGGCCCAAGGCTGAAAAGACATTTCTCATTATTTTCATCTTTCTTTTTTTCAAAACTCTTGAGTCACACACGAGTAATCCTATCGAGTTAGTTATCACATTTCATTCTTTCACAACCTGTCAATTCTCCACTACTAAAGAAATCCTCGGAGGTGGATAGAAAAATTGGGGTTGTGGGAATGATATTTATGAAACCCTTTCAACCAGTTCCGCGCAGTATATCTCACATTACCTTAACCGCTCTTGATGGACAAATAATTATATAATTATTACACCCACTTGTGTATCTTGCCCCACCGACATTCTCAATACACAAATAAAAATCATCCCTATATGGAAAATTATGAGTAGCCACAGCCACATGGACTTCGCTAGTGCCAATTTGACTGGTTCGACCTGTAATTTTTAGAGACGCATATGCTTCTTCGGCAAGTGTAAAGCAGCTTAAATTTAATGTCGACAAATAACAATTTTTCTAACCTACAATGAGCAAACAGCCTTTGGAATCGCCAATTGAAACTCTCTCTCTTGTAATTGTGTACATCGCTACGCTGCTGTTCAAGCAGGTTTTGAGAGTCGAGTGCCTTCTTTGTCGTACATGTGCACTATTTGCTGACCATCGCAATAAAACTTTGTCGTGAAAATTTATGGCAACGCGTTAATCTTAATTCTGAGCGCTGGAGGACAATTGAATTATGCGAAATGTAAATAATTTACATGAAATGCTTGGAGTAGGAAAAATCCTCATTTTATAATAATAGAGTCAGGTTTCACCAGTGACACACATTACATTGGGATCCATTCAGGCAAAAAAGGATGATTCCAATGTGCACCCTCTCTCTCTTTCATCGTCAGTCAGTCACAATGAACATTTTTATTTTACTAAGGTGTTGCACTCCTCCTCGATGCAATAATGTTATTATTATTATTCAACATAATTAGCAATTCAAAGTGTGCAGTACGCCACACTAGAAAATCATTTGCGTAGCCAAGGTTGTGTGTTCCTCCACCACCACCACTACCAACCACTATATTACTGCTACCACTCATGAGTGCTAGGGTGCAATGAAAACTCAAATATTCATTGTGTGAGGCACTCCTTGATGGATAATACTCTCACCAGCCACATTGTGCAGTCTCATCACATTGCATCATCGCTGAAAATAGGGATGGTTATTGAAAAACGAAAACTAGTATACTATCAACTACTATGAATAATGCAACTCAAGCGCTTCACTCATCAACAAAACTTGATGGTTTCTTGGATGGCGGTGTGGTGGTGGCGTTCTCGATGGTTATCCTAATGCACTGCGATCCAAGCCCAATTGCACCTGCAGCTATTTATATATACAGTCGTCGCCGTTACATATTGCATACCATTCTGTCTGTCTGTATACGGTGGAAATGAGAATATATGCCCATATCTACATTCTCACGGAAATTTCTGAAAGGGAGAGAGTCAGACAACAATACATTCTCTCATTTCAGCATATCCCCATTTAGTACTGCAGTGGAAAATATCTTCTCTTTTACTCTGATCACGATCAAGAGTGCTTTTTATATGCCCACCACTCCGTAAGCCATTTACAATTTTAAAATTGCATGTAAGACTATTGCAAATCTGTTTGTCGACTCGGCTCTCTACAAAGGTACAAAGATGCAAACTTTGCTGCGCATTTTAATGAAGCTAATGATATGCAAAACGTGTACGTGTGCATTACTACGAGAATATGTGTGAAACGCATATTCAATGAATAAAGCTGAGTATATATACAATGCACTTTAGCCCACTGGCCTGCCTAGCGTAATATATTTGCATACCCTAAGAAAGAATTGAACATCAACACCAGGTTTAATTCTCGAGTTTGCTGACTAGACTAAATGTACATATATTTTAATATACCTACTGATATTTACTACGCTACACGCCATGCATTCTAAAACTTCACCACTAGCTTCCATCTCATGTGCAATTTTTCATTCATCTAGGAACAGACCTGTTTTCATCTTACTCTTAGCGCTATCACCAACAAGATCGTATCGTGGCTGGCATCTAGTAATTTTTTAGCCCGAAAAATGAACATACGTATTACATGACTACTCGGGATACTACTACTTGGTGTATCTCCCGGATAAGTTTTTACCATCTTGTAAGCCATTTTTCATATCGTATCATATTTGCACTAATTAAAATGTAACCCTCAACTTTTCCTGTAACTCACTCACACTCTCTCACTCTCTGAGTATTACATTTCAGAGAGAGGACATAAATCAAATCTCCTAACTAATTACCTTACGTTGCTCTAGTGTCTCGCTCGCGGATCTTTGCTAGCATTCTCTCTGTCCTCAATTATACTGCACCACTCCTTACAAAATTAGATAGAGATATTAGTCGGGAGAGTCAAAAGCCAACTGCTCCACCATATTCTACAGCTAGTACCACCACCATCACGGTGGCGTCTTCTTATAAAGTGGGCATAAATATTCTATGAATTATGAATGCCTGGAAGGTCTCTTTTTAAAAAGGATTCAGTCAGTGCACTTCACTGCAACCGGTTTTACTGACGTTAGAACGGGGAACAATGCACGACCGATCAGGAATATACAATGAAGCAATATGGAATTTGATTTCGGTAATGCACTCTAAATGGTGCGGGGCTAGTGTCAAAATTCTGCTGCTTTTTCGCTCTCAACATGAATAAATTTCTGGTTGGGAAAGTAGTTCCTAAACCAGCAACGACTTGGCTGTTTTTCTCTGTGTCGCTGTAACTTCTTGCTACACAGCAATAACAATCATTTTAGTTCAACCCTTTCAGTACAAAAAAAGTCAGCAAAAGACACTTATTCCATTCTTTAAATGGGGAAAGAAAGAGAAAAGGAATGAGTAGACGGGCATGCATGGTGCGGAGCAATTGAAACAATTCAAAATAGCCAAGAGCTTAATCCTTTAAAAGTACATAATGCTGTAAAATAGCCTAACATAAACATTACTACTAAACAGAAAAAGTTTTTTTTGTACATAAATGTTCTGTTTCGTGTGTTCCCTATGAACCCCGTTTGAGTAGCGAGGAGAGGCGATATGTATGTGTGTGTGGAAAACAGCTTCCGCTCCTCTATATACTTCATACTTGTTCCAGAAAAACTCTCAAAATAATTCCGAAAAGTTGCTATTCTCTGTTAATGGCGAAATGCAACTACTCATCCAATCCTCTTGTCTCTTAGATTCCGCTAAACATTCCTATTTCATTCCCGACGCGTGGGCTAAAAAAATAAGTGTGTGGTGCTTGGAGAAACTCGTACAGTCTTAACAACTTAAACTTTCATTCACCCCTTAAAACCTGCACTGTTGCTCTAATGCCCGGAATACATACACACTTTCAAAATAAATTCCAAAATAGACGGAAGCAGCAATTTAGCGTGAGTGGCACGGCTCTCTGGAAAGAAATCGGTGAAAATTTATACGGTCGGTGGTTGTTGTGCAATCCAAGTACGGGCATTATGCCCTTTGTCTCTCCTGGAAGGATTTGATCTCTTTAACGCACAACAGTAACAATACAACCCAGCACCATCATCTTCCATGGTGGGGAACAGAGGTTTTCTTCTCTTTCCAAGAGGATATTTCTCTCGTCCCGGGTCTACAAGCTCGTACTACTGAGGGAAAGGTCAAATTTCATCAGCCCAACCAATATCTATCCAAGCATACGACAACAACACTTGTAATAAACATTAAGGGAAAGTGTTTCATGCTCCTTTCTCGCTCGCTGGTAATTCCAAAGAAGCTGAACTACCTACTCGCAAACACCATGCTTGGTCTCGATAGGTCTCCTGGATGTGCCACCGCTATTACCACAGAAAACTCCAGGTTCGAATTGATATCGTTCGGTGGGTAAAATGCCTCCTTTTTCTCTCATTCGAAGAACAAACACGGAAAATTCATGGAGAAAACTCTAGTATGGACTGGGTGATACATGTATAAAGGGACATTGTGTACAACCAAGAAGAAAAAAAGTAAAGGAAAAACTACAACTCAGGAATAAAATTACCATCCTAGTTACTCTTCAATAGGCACAACGACCATCACCACCGGTTCTCTATTCTTTCTCCTCTCCAGACATCACGCTCCCTTGTACACCAGTTAAACTTGCTCAACACACACAAAACACATCTCCCTAATTCAGTCGACCGAAACTTTTGGAATTTTCGGCCAGACAAGCAGAACAACAGGAGCAATGGTGGTGGTTGGTAGTGGTGGTGGTGATGAGATCAGGCTTGGTATATATGCGGCTCCAGTTAGTGCCCTCTCTAAGGCCGCACACACACGTCCATCTTAAGTAAACACATACACATTTACACACACATCGGCCCCACCATGAAGATGAAGAAAGGCGAAGGGAAAAAAAGTGAAACTACTTCTTCACCAGTGTGCGGCCACGGCAGTAAATCGTGTGTGGATGTGAATGTACAAGTAAAAACTTTTCGACGGATGAATGCAGGTACACATGTTCCCATCTAATATCGGCCTAGTGGAAATCCAGGCTGAAAAAATGAAAGCGTTGGTTCATACCAGGAGCCACATGAGACCCGAAAAAACTGCTCGCCTCCTTTAACTTGTTGGCCTGGACATGAACACAATAGTGGTTATGCTGTACATGTAGCGTCAACCGTATGAGCCACTAAAATGGCCTTGACCTTTCTGTCGTTCGCTAGGGAAAGCCACAATAATGGACATGCATACTTTTCAGTTGTCATGGGCGAGCCATTAATCTGGCTTCATTAAAATTGTTGTTTACCTGGGAAAGCCACTTTTCTGTCTACATATGTTTTTGACTTACTCTGGAAAGTCCAGCAAATCGGCTTTAGGTTACTAAGCGTTCCCCCGGGCGAAGTCCAGAAAAGTGGACTTTATCCATAAATTTTTACTCTCAATCACTATTGTTTGGAAAGCATAAGTCATTTTATCATGTCAGCCTTCAAAAGACCCCGAATTCAAACGATTCCGTCGCCGATAGACTCAACTAGCAGCAGTGAAAATGACGGAACAAATTCAAACGGATCCAACCCTGTCGACATATACAATGCGCTGTCGCAGGACTTATTTTCCGAAGCATCGGAGGCGGAGTCAGAAGCTGAGGATGCCTTTGAAATCAGCGGTAAGTGTAACACTGCACCAACACTACAAAACACTGACAAACAATTACTTGTGACAAATTGAAATCAACGGTTTATGGCATGGCAGATTCGGAAGAAAGCAGTAGCGAGTCCGAAGATGACTCACGGGTTCTCCACTCAACTGCAGCTCATGTTTCACCGTCCTTGCCATCCATACAATCTCCGATGCAACTGGATCCGAATTGGAATTGGACACAAGCTGGAAACACTTTGGAGCATGAACCTTTCGACTCAAGCGGTAGTGGGTGGACAACTTCATTTTCGAACGAGATGACCGAGCTCGATTTTTGGAAACTTACATTCCCACCGTCGGTTATTGCCAAAGTTGTAGAAGAGTCTAATAGATACGCAAATCAAAAAATTAGTGAAAAGGAGAGTCTTACGAAGAGAGAAAAGAAGTTAAAAGAAATTAATGAGGAAGACATGCTTCGATTCTTGGCGGTACGATTGTTGATGGGCATAGACCAGAAACCGGAGCTCGCGCATTACTGGTCAAGAGACCCTTGCCTACAATCAGTGATGATTCCCAAAATCCTTTCTTCGGACAGATTTGGCGAGATTCAAAAATACCTTCATTTTGCCGACAATAATAAGAAACCGCCGAGTGATAAACTGTACAACATTCGTGAAGTTTGGGACACAGTAACAAGTAATTTTTCAAGCCTCTTAACTCCGTATGGCGATTTATCAGTGGATGAAAGTTTGGTCAAATTCAAAGGGCGTTTGAGCTTCCGTCAATTTATTCCGTCAAAACGAAGCAGATTCGGTGTAAAAACCTTCTCTATAGTGGACCAGTTTACTGGATACATTCTGAATTCAATCATATACGGTGGCAAACGTAACAATTCAGAACTGCGTTATGACAAGAAAGTATTTGGTTACGGAGGAGCTATTCTCCTTGAATTGAGTGAGCCTTACTTCGGACAGCAGCGTACGATTTACAGTGATAACTATTTCACATCCCCCAACTTGGCTAAAGCATTGCTAATGAACAAGACATTTATCTGTGGTACTTTACGGTCAAAGCGACTAAACACGCCAAAACCCCCACCGAAACTGAAGAAAGGCGATTGTTTAGCGTATACAAGTTCGTTAGCAAACTTTTCGGTCATGGTGGAGTTTTGGAAAGACAAGCGAGTGGTCCGAATGATTTCTACGGGAAAAGTTCATCAAATGGTTCGTTCGACATCGAAGGCAGGAATCGAAGTTGTCAAGCCACAGACCGTCATGGAATACAATTTGAAAGCAAGAGGTATCGATCAAAGTGACATGTTTATTGGTTTATATGACAGTGGACGCAAAACTTTAAAATGGTAACATATTACGCATAAATATATTATTATTTGTACTTGTGATTAAGCAGTCAGTCAGTTAGTATCTAATATTTTGCGTCTTGTCCTAGGCCCACGAAAATGTTTTTTCGCTTACTCGAAATGAGCATTTTTAACGCTTTCACCATGATGAAAAATGTACGGGGAAAGAAACCATTCCTGGAATTTAAGCTTAATTTGATACGGCAAATCCTTCACTCTGTTGGTGGTGTCAAGCCCAACCATGTGCAGAATCCCGTCGTCGGTTTGGAACGTTTGACCGGTCGCCACTTCCCATCTAAATCGGAAACACCCCGAGTGTGCAAAGTTTGTGCAAAGAGTCACCACCGTGTTCGGACAGTGTACCAATGCGAAGACTGCGGAGTAAACTTGTGTGTTGTGCCATGTTTTGAATTGTATCATTGCAAAATGAATTATTAGGTACCTATGTGCTTAAGTGCTTGTTTTATAAACTAAAAAACTTTAGCGCTGCTATTAATGTTCCTGTTATTGAAAGTGTCGAATGTTAGGAATAGTGTTAATCAGCTAACCATGTTTAATAATGTGCAAAATGTTCCAAATTTTAAACCTGCATGCTTTACATTAAAAATTATAGTTCATCAGTTCATTCAGTTCAGGTGGTACACAATGAATTCATTACTTTCGAAATTCTATATTGCTACTTTATTGTGTTCTTGGTTTGAAATAAAGTTGAAGTTTTGTTCCCAGACCTAGTATTATTTGCCTGGACCTCGTATCCGAATTC
>JAANSN010001994.1:0-27660 GCA_036850665.1 Dicranocentrus wangi | reverse complement strand
AGAGCTAGAGTGAGCAAGCAATAAGAGACAGGAAATGGTTTAATGTGCCGTACATCAGGATCCGGGCAAGTAGTCCTTGCTTTCCAATCTAGTTGAAACTGGCAGAAATAGAAAAAAATGGTAATGTTGCACGAAATACTAACAATATCATACCCAAAAAGACTTTGACTGAGGTCGAGGTGCTTACATATCAGACACACACACACACACACACATGAAGAGAAAACCACGATTACATTACATTATTACATTTTCCACGGGTATATTACATTAAAAACGTATGTGGCCTTACATTCCTTCCTGGTGCGATATTCCGGGCTTCTTCTTCTGGCTACACGTTCGTTACACGTACTCCGTACCTACCTACTCACTCTACCTCTAAACTAGAGGAATGTGTGTAAAAAGGACAAGTAGAGCGAGCGATTCCTATTAACCATGATTTATGACTTTCATTTCTTCCTCTTTTTAGAGGAGAGATTCCCCGAGTCGCTTTCATTTTGATTCATTTACCTCATTCTAGCATTATTTTCACCACCACCACCACCACGTGGAAATCGTTTCTCGGGGAGTGAATGGGATCTCGTCGGCAAGAACAAGGAAACGACAGTATTATTGCATCGCATTGAAAAGTAAAATACCTACATTTATATGTACATTTGAGCGAGGAAAATAGACGCATAATAGTTGCTATAATCCTGGGTAGTAAGTAAGTATAGAGAGATTGGAGAAGAAACCCTGTGCGTGTGCCATAATAATGCCATGCCACCTCCACAGCCAAACCGGATTGCCAAAAAACGTACTCTGTCGCTGGAAACCGACTGGAGACTGGAACAATATCTTACGCAATTTGGGTGTATCAATGTAGAGAGAAAGAAAGAGAGAAAAAACTGGAGAGAGTGGTGGTGTGGTATGGCTTGAGAAGTCTATAAAAGTTGGTTAAAGGTTTTGATATCACTTTTACAAAGTATGTACCTCATTCAGTCTTTCATCACTTTTCACACATACATGTAATATGTATGTACCAAAGATACGGATTGCATACCTGGTCGAGATCCCAGAGGAATGGAGTTAAAATAAATAGTCGATGCAAAATGGAAGTGCACACAAAGTGATTTTATTTTTCGACTATTTTCTACTAAATACACATCTCTTTTCAATTTCAATTGTTCATTTCCTCAATCACACCGGCCATTGACACCCCATATCAGTCATTAATTCATCATCATGTTGTTATTCAACATTTACTTGTACCTCATTCAGTCTTTCATCACTTTTCACACATACATGTAATATTATGTATGTACCAAATATACGAATTGCACTGCACACCTGGTCGAGATCCCAGGTGAACTCTAGATTACACAATGGAGTTAAAATAAATAGTCGATGCAAAATGGAAGCGCACCCAAAGTGATTTTATTTTTTCGACTATTTTCTAGCAAGTACACATCTCTTTTCAATTTCAATTGTTCATTTCCTCAATCACACCGGCCATTGACACCCCATCAGTCATTAACTCATCATTCATGATCATCATGTTGTTATTCAACATTTACTTGGCCAAAAAAAAAAACAACCTAAAAAAAGTCGTCATCCCTCCCATTAAAGGGTTGCGTCTATGTAATCATAGTCATCATCATTACAGTGATATTCTAATATCAAAAACATTTTTCCTTTCAATGGGAAATTAGAAATCCGCATAAATTAGCCAATCACCCCTTCATAAGAGTCGACATCATCATCTTCCCTTAAATTTGGGTTACGTTACAAATTGAGAAAAACAGGCTTTTCAGGTAAACTTCAAATCAAATGATGTACGCAGTATACACATCGACACATCATCACACGCAATTTTGAAAAGTAACTGTACACATTGCACACAAGACTTATACATAATGTATTATTTTCTCGTTTAACCCTATTTGAGCATAGCTTATACTTAAAAAGTTACCAAAGTTGCAATTTGCGCCGACAGTTACACTTTTTATACCCATTCATTCATTCATTCATTCTGTTGATATATCTCATCATCATCAAAGTTGTTGTTGTTGTAATACATTGTTCTCATTAGTGACTTGGTTGTTGGCACTAATCAAATGTCAAGACTTTCTGGTTTTTTTTTTATTCAGAGCAAAAAGCAGCAGCGTCGTTGTCGGACGCTTTTCTGTGATTAAATCACATAAAAAGAAACCGAACAAATGCTCAGCCTGCCTTATCGCATCGCCGCGCTTTAAACACAGACACGNCAGCAGCGTCGTTGTCGGACGCTTTTCTGTGATTAAATCACATAAAAAGAAACCGAACAAATGCTCAGCCTGCCTTATCGCATCGCCGCGCTTTAAACACAGACACACCAACAACATTCCCTTGAACGATATGAAAAATAAATCACTTTCTGATTTTGATATTTTATGTATAAACGGCTTGTGCCTCTGTGCTGTGCATCTGATTAAAACAATATGTCGTAGTTTGAGTCGCGATATCAAAAAAGAAAAACGAGTCAAGTGACTTTTCCGTTCCCACTTGTGTCACCTTTTTCATATATGTAAAAAAAGTTATCTTGCATATTTTGTCGTGGTAAATCACATTCATCATGTGTCATTAAGGATGACAAGTGTCTTGAGTCCGCGGCTGGCTGCTCCCACAATATATCCTCTCTGCTGCTCACCAACATCACACCTTGTTTACTCTTGCAAACTTTTGTAATTAAGGTAGAAAGTGGGTGGGGGGATGAGATGGGAAGTTGGTAAAACATTTTGTGAACTTTTGAAATCACTCTACACCGATATATTCGTGAATTACATGATGAGAATGTCAAGTTATTTTATGTCATGTCAAGCCATGTTGAGACAATAATCTCCAGAGTTGTAGTATTACCGAAATTTAAAAGAATTTATTACTGACGTCATACGTTTACAATAACCCCATCTACACGCAAACATAAATAATTTATTTGTTGTACACATGTGATATAGAAGATAATTGTCATGTCTTAATACGACAGCTAATAATTAATAATAATAATGGAAGCTGATACAGATATAAAATTGATTAATCCCCTTCATTATGTGCCGACTCCTGTGAACAGAACAGTCGAGTCTAGAGCAAAAAGCCTTGCACAACAACACCATTTTTCTTTCATTTTTTGTTATTTGCCTCTAGCTCCCACAGCAGCAGTCCTGCACGGAGGACAGGACAGCCATAAAACTCAATTTTCTAGTCTTGTGTATATCCCCCGACGCCAATGCTAATTGACTGGGTTAGTCTCATCATCATCATCATCTAGCTGCAGAAATGAAGCAGAAAGAAAGAGCACATTAGCCAGCCTCGCTCTGTCTGCCTCTCTGCGTTTCCTATGTTTCTGCAGTTTGCGCATTTTATTTACATTATTATATCCCATGCATGCATGCATATCGGTTCGCATTTCGTGATGATGATGATGAAGGCTGACAACAATACTTTTCATTGTGACAGGATGATGTAGTTCGTCAGCAGACTCAGGAGGACTGACCCAGAGACCAACTTTGTGAATATTCCAGATGTAGCTATACCGGTTAGAATAGGATGAAGATGATGGTGAGTGGATGAGCCACACGCCCAGGCTAAGGCTGTGTGAGACGGAAAGTAGCATCATCATCATCATCATCAAATATGCAAGATAATGACTGTTCAAAAGTGGATCTGATGATCAATCTAATCCTAACTACATTTCACCTTCATTTTATATGCAACTACCTATAGGTATACCTACCAGTAGTAGTCATTAGACTGATGATGACTCTTGTCATTATATATACCTGCACATCCTGTAACAAACTAGAGGAGCAAGAGAGAGAGAGAGAAGAAACAGCCATAAAATCTTGCTATTTAGGACGCACCTCGGCAGCATCAGTCAGTAGGTGATGCTGGCAAAAGGGGAAAGAAGAAGATGTGTTTTATGTGTGTAAAACTAGTCAAACATCCATCAACACAACCACCGCATCATATCATTTCATGATGAGCTAGGGCTATGCTATACGCCACCTGCATTGCAACTAATCAAAAGGAAAATATAAAATCCCCTATGTCACATTATGTATTATACACAAATGTAACATCATTTCCTTTTTGTTTTTGCCCTTATATCTATAAAAAAATGGGCGCTTGGCTAATTTGCAGTATAAAACAAAAAAAAAGAAGTAAAAGTAGCCCAGCATTATTTACCAAAGGCGCACGGACGGAGAGTTTTAGCTGCTCTCTGCCATTCTCTGTATCCATATCCCTCACTTTCCCTCACATTCATTACCCGTGTCGGGTGTTCCGAATGTACACACAATTCAGCAATTCCCCTATAATTTGCAAAGAGAGAGAGAGCGAGAGAGGTGGAATTAGCCTACTCGGGACAGCGGCACCCGCACCGCACCCGAGAGTGAAAATTTATTTGCACTTTTGCTCTTTCACAAGTCTTTCCCTATGCAGCCAGCCATCATACACGGAAAGCATATTTTCATGGCGGCTCTTCTTTCTTTGTTCAGGATTAGGTTATTGTTTGTTGTGCCAGTGCCCTCAAAATGGGAGTACACATCCAGTCCACACGACACACGGCATGCAAAAATTTCATATAATGTACAACTGCTGGTTATTATTATTTTTTTCTTTTTGGTGCTCACACGAACGAAAACCCGTAGCGAAATAAATCCCAATCCCAATGTTATAATTCGTGATAGATGACGTCTTACTCTTGTCATGGTACTACTAATACTACTACTACGGCAGCTTATATTTCCCAGAGAGTCCTTCTCTCTCTCTCTGAGCCTCCTCATTTATTACTCTTTCGATTTTCCTTCACAATTTAATGTTCGCTGGCTGACTAGGTCCATTTCCATTTGCGCCCAACTAATGTGCACCTCATCATCACCAAAGTAATCCTGAACCTACCGCCAAATCCCCTAATATGGTGGTGCTGATAAATTACACCAAAACTACTACTACTTTTTCCTCGCAGAAAAATATATCCCACCCAGTTGCAAAAACGAAAAAGGAGAGACCAACCAAAAAAATAATATTTAACACAACTTTCAACATTCGACTCCTGCCCGGCTCACAACACTTGTGTGAAAAGACACGACAACATTTTTTCAATGGGATGTGGCTCTCATTCATTTTGAGCGTAAACTCATTTTCTACTAGCCCACATCGCTTTGCTCCGATGTTTGGTGAGCTCGCTTGCGCACGTCCAAGTGAAAAGGAAATGGCAAGGTTTTTTTTGCGAAAAAAAAATTCTTGTCCTTTGCAAAAAAAAACAACGTAGGTTGAAAATGGGGAGAAAAAAGACAGGGTACACGGGGCTTAGCGTCCGTGTGGAGATACACCGAGGAAAATATATACATATACTGTATGTGATTAAAAGTAATTGCAAAAAAAAACTTTACTTTTTTTCTGCTGTTACTGTATATATATATATTTGTTTGTACGTGCGGACCGAGCCAAATGAGCCAATCTAAATTAATGATCGAATGCACATGCGAAATGGGCAACTGTACAGCTACCGGTACAACACTACTATATACTCGCGAAACTAATCATTTACCAGGATCTAGGTCATGTGCTGCTCAAGCTGTCAAAGCTGTGGTGCGTGTTCCATTTTGAAAAACTGCTTGAAATTTACGTTGTTGTTTTATAGTGAAACGAAGGATTTTTGAAAGTTTTTGACGTCAATTGTATATATTTTTCAACGCCAGTATACCTTCAGGAATATTAGATAAGTTCCATCTCTGTTAATGTAAATTGTGTCAAGTTTAAAGAAAAATCAAATCGTAACAAGTTTATTTATTTATTATTATAACTATCCCACCAAACCTTCATCCCAATCCCAATAGCAGCAGTAGCAGTTCCCCGTTTAACTTATGCGAGTCGTCGGACGCTGACGTGTTCCACTTGATAAGGGAAGCAGTGTGTGCGTGGAGGAAGCCATACGTCTTCGTCACAATATCCACCACCGCAGTTCAGTTCATTCTCGAGCAAGATTAAAGGTTGCCTCCACCAGCAGATCTCTGGGGTGCCACAGATATAAAACGTCGTGAACACTACATGCTCCGCCGCTGGAGCAGAGACCAACTCAACCCAACCCTGTTGATGATGTTTCACAAGACGGAGGAGCGCAATACGGAGCAACAAGAGGAAACCCCGAGCAAGAAGGGAAAAAATACATATTCTTTATCTCCCAGATCCAATCTTAGTTTCTAACCGTAACTCACTTTCTCTCTCTCTCTCTTCTTACCCTTTCCTTCTCTCTCTCTCTGGAAAACCATTCATACGCACCACATCCTCTCTGGCTCATCCAACCATGCCGTTATTAAAGTTAAGCCCAACTAGACCACCACACCAAACATACTAGAGTTCAATAAGATGATGTGTATCATAATATTCTACAAAGTTAACTTTTTTTTTCAGTTTTCTCAAAAGACTTTTGTTTCCTTCTTATTTTTTTTATTATTTTCTTCCCAAATTTAATATTATGATGATGATCCGTATACGACCTAAGATATCCAACCATGAAAGCCCCGGACACACACTGGCAAGAAGGAGAAAAAAAGTTGTAAACCAAGTTATCCTTTACTTTACCCAACTTGTTTTTTTTCTCCCCAAAAAATAGCAATTTTCTACTTTGTGAAAGTTGCCATCCTCCGGAAAATAATCTCAGTTGACATAGTCTATATATCACACTGGATAAATCTTGTGAATACTAAAAAAAAGCAATGATGTAAGCAAACAACGACTTGTCACGGTGGCGGTCGGTCCATGCATTCACATTCTATTTTTTTGTCCAAATAGAACTTCCTCTTCTTCTTCGTTTTTTGTATATCTTTAGTCTTTCCACATTCATTACGTTTTTGGACCTAGCAAAAATTTATTCAGAAAAGAGCAGGAAGGAACCGCGATGCTTTATATGCTATGCTATGGATATTCTTCGACTTCCGCGGTTTTCCTCCCGTTTCTCTTAAGTAGATTCATTTCGGAGTGGCTATTTAGACGTCAAAGTCGATTTACCTTGGAGCCCTACAATCCGATCCGAATTTTCGGATCTTCTTCCTTCTTGTATTTGTAGTATCCATTCCTCCTTGGAGGAAATTTGTTGATGAATGGAATGTACCCGAAAACTACTTTGTTCCCAGAAAACACATCAATTCCTCATGTTGTCTACTTTTCCCTTTATCTCATGTCAACCCTGTCTGACTTGCCTCACATGTTGTTCCCAAGCCAAAGTGCTCCAAGCCTCACAAACTAACACACAAAACACACGACCGAGATGATCTTTTGGGTTGAAGAAGAAGAAGAAGGAATAAAAATGTTATTTCATCTTACATCCTCCTCCTCAACTCAACTTAAAGTAAAGAAACTGGAGGCTCTTATGGCAAACTCAAAAAAGCAGCAGCTAATACCCTTGAGAACCCCCAAAAGGATTCGTTCGTACCGGGTGAAATAATGCTCTTTTTTTCTGGAAACAAAAAAAAGAAAAAAAACATACACCAAAAGTGCATTCCATGGTTGAGCTGAGCTACCTCTTTTTTTACTCTTCTGACTCCGGTTATTACATGCCATTTCCGATGATGAGTGAACTACTACTACTACCATTCCCCCCAACCCCGACGACTGGAAGGGATAATATGGATTGCGTAAGAAGACGTATTTGCGGAACTGCTGTATTGGGATCAATACTACTACTATCGTGCACTTTGGAAAAAACCAATTTTGATGGAAAGGTTTTTCTTTTTCTTTTTTCTGCTTCTCTACACGTGCAAAAAATCAACGTATGAAAGATTTTTTCCCCTCTGCTTTTATTATCCTCTTTTACCATTCCGAAATATGAATACATGAAATGAATACATTTTGTGATCTTTGTGCTTTCCTTTCCTCTCTCATTTTTCCTCCTGCGAGAAAGTGGAATGGAATAGGATACACGGGAGCGGTGGTGGGGGAAAACGTATAAAACTCTCATTTGAAATCACTTTTGGGAGCACGCTGGAAGCTCGGAAAAAGTTGAAGCTTTTGGGATTCTCTGAATGAAACAAAAATACGGTTGGAACAAGAAGAAGAAGAGGAAGAAGAAGAAGAAGAAAAAAAAAAAGAAAATAGCGATTACATTTCTTTTTTTTCAGCTCGTACTCGTGTAGTAGTAGTACTACCCATTCACAAGGAAAATGTAACGACTTGCGAGAGTTGAACGTACTTTTTCTCTCTAGCTTTCCCCCCAACCAAAACTCCACTCCACTCCACTCTCCCTGGTTTTTTTCCTTCCTCTCCTTCTTGTGCCGAAAATTGTAATAGCCTTTGTGCATATTGCATAACAAGACCTGGCGGCGATGGAAATCATTGCCTCGTTCATTTCTGATGTGGTAATAACAGCTGAATGGAAGAAGAAGAAGAAAAAAAAACTCCGGGCAATGGTCACAATAACAAGAAGATGCCTGGTATTACAACACACTTACTACTACATACTCACTCCGTCCGTATGTTATAGAAACCAGACTAAACCTAAAAACCCAACTACACAACGAATGCAATCATCTCTCCGAAATCCACGAGTTATTCAAGCACTGCTGAATTGAAAGCCCTTTTTCTCCTCTACCCCCTCTTATCCAACTACGTGTCCATAATACACAACATTTTCCAGCTCCAAGCACCAATTTCATACACCTAACACGAGTCTTGCAAACTGTAAGTGCGATACTCCCATATAACCACCACCACCACCACCCACACTCCTGTAGCATGCACTTTTTTTGTAGAGAGATAGCAAGATAGCCAACGTTCTTTATGGACATTTCCCAAAAATGCATTCTCTCTTTCTTTCCCTCCCTTATCACACACCCGAATCGGCTGGGCCGAGGAGTGTTTTATTGTTGGTTAAAAATATAGCAAGATAGCCAGCGTTCTTTATGGACATTTCCCAAAAATGCATTCTCTCTTTCTTTCCCTCCCTTATCACACACCCGAATCGGCTGGGCCGAGGAGTGTTTTATTGTTGGTTAAAAAAATGACGTTTTTTCCTCCAAGAGGCTCATAGTGAGATCGAGACTACAAATTTCATGTGGCTTAGGAATACACATGTACTCGAAATATCGCGCGCCCACACACAATGAATGTCTTGAAGAAGATCCGACTAGAAGCATATTCTCTATGAAAAGAAGAGAAAAGAGAAGAAGAGCCTCTTGTAATATTGATTTTTAGAGGGGAGACGGGAGACCCACACAGCAGCACACACAATGCAGGTTGCTGCGCTTGAGAGAAAAGCCGGAATAAAGACGGGTAAAGAAGGATGCTTTAGGATATATACCTATATACACTACTGACGGAGGATATGAGTGAGCGAGCGGGGTTATATAGAAATACTTATTATATATGTATAGCAACTCCGCCGAGAGGCATTACGTCGTTTTTAGTATATAACTACCAGCAGGAAAGTGCATCCCAAAAAAAGATTTCCTTGTTGGAAGCTGCTGTTCCAAGAGACAGCCAGGCTCCATCCATGCCACTGACTGCCACCGCCACACAGTAAAAAGGTTTAAGATGGTCGACAAGAAGAATACTCGTGGTGCTTGCTTACACCTTTAGCCACTTTTTACATCATTCTTTAAAAAGTGCAGCGGTGGTGGTCGGCTGTGTTTGAGATGGTGTGAGTGAACAATATGGTGAATGGCAAGAAGAAGTGCTCTTACGGGTACATACAAAAAAGTCCTTCTAGTTAAAAGTATGGATGAGGATATCCCAATTTTCATCGGGCTTGCAATTACCATCACCGAAAAGCTGGCAAGGCAAGGCAATATATATAATAGGCGCCATCCAATCACCTTTGCTTTTCCTTTTATCAATTCCCAAGTTTGGAGTGGGATTGAAGAACAAGTTGAAGTTGCGATAACGAAGTCAGAGGAAGCCGTCGGTTGCCGTGTGCCCGCTTTTTCTCTTCCTTATTATTTCCCTCCAACCTTTCCCACTTTCTTCTTCTTCCGTCAATTGGTGTCCAATCTTGGGCCCGGCACGCAATCCCCAGAGAAGTGGAGACGCGGCGCCGTGTGCCGTGCCGTGTGGATCGAGTGCTCTGAAATTGGAAACTTTTCCTTTCTCGATTGGTCGATTTGGTATATATATGTGATGTGATGTGTGTTGGGAGTGATGGGGACATCATTTGAAATTCCGCTTTCACAATCCCGAGACGACGGCGGCATCGAATTTTAATGTGGATTACGATTACGGCCGCCCCGCACTCCCGCTCGCTCCTCTTTTTACCGTCGTTCATTTAGCGTACAACAATTTAGGGCTGAGTGATATAGTCTTGTTCACACCACGTCCACCTCCTCCACATTGCATCGCTCCTTCCAAATACTTAGGGTGGAAAAGGAAAGTGAGTTCGCTCGCTCCTCTTTTTACCGTCGTTCATTTAGCGTACAACAATTTAGGGCTGAGTGATATAGTCTTGTTCACACCACGTCCACCTCCTCCACATTGCATATCGCTCCCTCCAAATACTTAGGGTGGAAAAGGAAAGTAAGTATATAGTCAATAACCTAACAAGCTTTTTCCGTTTGGGAAAAGTGGCTTGCATCAAGTTGGCGGGCGGGTATATGGAATATGCAGCATGGAGTGCATGGGAAAAGGAATGCATGCATGTCTCCGGCCAAAATCCCGTCCTTTATTTACTAGCCATTCAAAACGTCTTTCTTTCTCGTCGTCTCGACATTCCTCCTCCTCTCTTTTAATATCACTCCCGGAAAGAATGTCCTCTTTGCATGCAATAAAAAATGAAGTTTTTGTCGGGGGGCGATTAACGAATTTATTCTGTAGCTAAAAACATGGGGCTGAGTTGAGATAGATGGGGATGGAGATAAAGGGAGTTTTGGAAATAAGACGTTAAATATATTTTTTTTAGACAGAGGCTTCTTTGTGCTTATACCGAAAGAGAAAAAAAAAACTTTCCATAATGGAATGTCGCATCATCATCACTTTACTCACAATATTTTTTTTCTCCTCTTTCTTTCTATCCCGGTTTATAATGGATTTGAATGCAATGTAGTATTTTAATGGGAAAACTGTCTTTTGAACAGGAACAGAAGAGGGGCTCGTCTACTTACTTCACTTCCCATGCTATGCTATATGCCTCCCCACTTTTCCTAGTCAAAACTAATCACCGGCTTGAAAACAATATTACTACGTACATGCACAGCAACCCCTACATCCCCAGTGGACGTTTTCGGGAGGCGGCTGCAGAATACACAAAAAATTGAATGAGTTTCTCCCGAGTGCAGTTGCAGGAGCAGTGGTGCATCTTTTTGGGAATGCACAAGATGCATTGCAGCAGCAGCAGGATGCACATAATAAAAACACTTGAGCCTGGAATGGAGCGAGCCAAGTGAAGCGAGAGTGGATGATGAAATGAACGTGTTTCCGAGGAGGAGGATGAGGACGAGGAGGGTATTACCCGGGAATGAAGTCGTCGTCGTCGTCCCCGTCATAAACAGCGGTGCGGGGATACCATGCAGTAAAAATATGTGCATTGCGGACGACGACTCTCCTCCACCGTCGACGTCGTCGTGCAGAGAGTGCAGAGCTAGAAGCAGCGAGAGTAGTAGCATTATTTGGAAATATATATATTTTTGGAGAAGGGAGAAAATTTTCTACTCATCTCTCATTCACTTCCATCCACTGCACCACCACCAGCAAGAGCCAAGCAAGCAGAACAGCGAACAGCAGACAAGTTGTCGGCTCTGACTGAATGAGTGAATGATGAGATTTATTCCCTTGTAATGCATGTACATTGTGTGCATTTTCTTCTCTTTTTCCAGTTTGTGCTCCTATTTCTGATTTCGCTGGTGGATGGTGGTGCATGCAGGGCAGGGTGGTGGTGATAGGGAAAAATGATGTATGCATAGTTTCGTCTCCCCGATAGAAAAATCATGTTGGGACTCGTTGCTAGAAGATTCCATCGTGCGTTGATTTTAACAACAGATACGCGTGCAGGAGGAGGAGAAAGGAGAGAGAGAGAAAAAAAAACCTTTGAAAATCCATTTTGTTCCATCCAGTCCCCTCGTCATTCATTCCGATATATAACTCACTTTGAATTTTTATTTCCCCATTGCATCCTCCTCCACAAAGTATATAGGGAGGAGGGGATCACGGGCGAAATCACCAATTACTGATTATTATTCATCAAGTTTGATGATGAGGTGAGGAGGGATAGCAGCAAGGAATCGGGAACAATGATGATGATGATTTCATCAGAATCGATGATGGAATCTGCTCTGCCGAGCTCTGAGCTGAACCCATATTGTACTCCTCTTTTCTCTCCCTTTTCTTCTCTCAGCTACTTATTTTCACTCCGGGTAGGCCGAAGGGCAAGGCGGCACTGTTGCTGGGGTTGTCGTTGTCGGGAGATGCGATGGTATCAAGTTTCTAAATCCTTTAGAAAATCCACACACATTTCCCTCCGCCAAACGCAGAGAATGCACTCATTTTAAAACAAACAAAAAAACGTTGTTTTTTTTGTTCTCTTCTAACTTCTAGCTTTAGTGAAAACGGATGAGTTTCCCTACCCTCTTATTTCTACATTAAAGCCACACGTGATCCGGTGGCAACATTTTTCCCTAAGTCAACACACTAGGCGAGAATGAGAGCTAGTCTTGGTGGAAATTCCATTTTGGAAGTTGGAGAGAACGCCACTCGAAGAGGAAGAAAAAAAAACTTTCCAGTCAATAGGATATCCGAAAGCGTGCGTGTGTTTTATATGTTTGCAGTGCAGATCGATTGCATTTTTTTGGTAAAAAAAAACCACCACCCAAATGGGAGTACAGTTTACAACAGTTCCTTGAATGCCAATGCCACACACACGCAACACCGGATTTGGAAAAAAGTTTTTTTTTCTCCGTCTCTGAAAAGAGAAAGTTTTTTTTAGAGATTGCGATTGCAGGCTTGAGCCTTGAGCCTAATTTCAAATGTGGTTGGTTTTGCGTTCAAAAAAACGCTATCCCATATCAACGTAGAGCGTAGAGCGGACAGGGCTAATAAAAAAAGTTTTTGAATTGGTTTTTTGAAAGTGGCCACTGCCACTTGCTTATTCATAAAACGTCAAAAGAGGAATTCAAAATATAAATAACTTTTTGCCGCAGCAAAGTAAAGTCCAGAACCGTATAATATTTTTGCTGTATATCGCATTTGGCGTGCGTGCCTCTGTTCCGTAATCGTTTACGACGCTATACAACATAAGTATATATATAGGTACATCCCATATTCCGTCCTCTGTTCTCTATTTCCATATGGATGAGTTGACCCTCCACATAATATTCAAGTTTTTTTTTATGAAAATATGCCACACACGCAAATAGACCCGGAAGTGTCCGCGTCCATGGGGTAAAATAGCATGAGTGTAGCCAGTCGTAACTTCAAACGGCTACTTTTTTTTTGAAAATACACATAGCCAACAACCACACTCGCTATTTCTCTCTGCATTCCATAACAGCAGAGGGTTCGGAGGTCAGGTGGAAAAAAGTGCGATACCCGCTTGAGCTTTTTCTTCTTTTTTTTGCTGTTGGTTGGTATGTGTGGGTGTTGTGTTTTTTGTCCAGAGATTCGTGTGGACAGCAGCAGCAGCCGGCTGCACACCACCACCAGCTTCCCCTTTCAGTTTTTTTATATATATTCTTTCCGGGTTCTGGACAGTGTGTGTGGATCGATACATTTACGGACTTTACGGTGCAGTCCCAACACCTACACACAATACAATACACAATACAAAAAAAACCAGGAAGTAAAACAAGAGGATAATATTTTTTAGCATCCCTCTCCTGTTTCTGCTTCTGTTCCACCCTCTCTCGCTAATGAAATGCTAGTTAAAAGGATAGAGAACAGAAGAGTCAAAATAATTTCCCGTATTTTGTCATGCAATGTCATTTCAACATGCGAGAGGATCCAATTAAAAAATCTCTATTGTTCACTTCTTTTTTTTTTGTTTTTTGTCCGTTGACAATCACCTTAATTTTCCTCGGAGCCCTACAAAAACCTGCTCAACTCACTCACTCACTCATTCACTACTTTAGTGGCACAGTATGAAATTGGAGGTAAACAATGACAAATGAATTTAATGATAATAACAAGAGGGGGCTTTCAATTCAATTGACTCGAATCACAATCAGGTCAACAAAAACACCTGACCATTATTGTATCTCTCTCTCTACAAGAGAACCCCACACACATTTAATTTCCTGCGCCCCGCTTGTTTCTTCTCCTGTCACGTCATTTGTTACAATAACAGGAATTAGTTAGTGAGGCATATAAAAAAAGCTAATTTTTTCGATTCGACAAGGAATCTCCTTTAGAATAAAAATGTGGAAAGTATAGAAAACTCTCTCAAGTTCTCATGTGCCATATATATATATATACTTTTTTTCTCCAAACTTTTTCCCCCTCTATTCTAAAATATCCCGTTTTGTTGAGCTACACAACAACATAACAACTTGTTTTTTTATGTCCTCCCGTCACTTCAACCGTTACGACGAAAGCAACACAAAAAAAGAAACAGATCATTAGGTTGCACCATCCCATTACGTTATTTTTCTCCCGGTTTTAAACATTTTATTTTTTCTTCTCTTTATACAAAATCAAGAAGGATATAAAACAGGTATCAAAAAGTATCAATCCACCATTCTCACACACTGCGTATATATATTTTTACCGTTTTTAAACGTAATGCAATGATGATGATGATGATGCTCTCACTTGACTAGGTATATAATAAAAAGTTGGGATGCCATAGCGCAAGTTGTATATTGTCTTGTCACGATTTTGTCATTAAACTACTCACGACCAAGACACAGGTGAGCTTGAGTTGGTGAGTAGTATGGTTTTTTTTGTTGCATGAAACACTTTTTAATAGTGTTGTCCCACGGTTCATAAACTAAACTACGTTACTAAAAAAGTAAGTTAGCCATCATCAATCCCATCTCCCTCCAAATAAAAAATATATCTCCAGTCCAGGATGATGCCAAATAGTTTCTAAAACTTTTTTGTTGTTTCCACGCGAAAAAAATAAGACAACTTTCAGTTTACATCTTGTCATGATACCACCACCCACCACCCTCCTCATCATTTCACTTGTCTAATCGTAAGAGTCGTCCACAAAAGAAAGAAGACGAAGAGGAAGAAAACGTCTGACAATTTTCTCTTTTGATGTTCCTTTCCCAAATGATGTCTTGTCCTTTGAAATGTGCTGGTATGTAGTGCTCGTATGTTCGCAGTCAGCGACATTTTTGGAGAAAGGGAATTGAATGTTTACTTGTTTCCATTCGGATACACTACACGTCTTTCACTTTCGACTTCTTCGACGCAGCAACAACCTACGCCCAAACAACTGCATTTCCTCAAACCCCAAACCAGAAAGAAAACTTTGTGCGTGGGCGTGTTTGTGTGCATGTATGTGTATGTACTGCTGCTGCACTTGTACTAATCAGCTACTCTTAAAAGTTGAAGGCAACTCTTTTCCACCAAAAAAATACACATAAAATTTATATTTTTAGGTAGGTATATAACCAAGTAGCATTTTTTATAGGCACGAAAAAATGGTAGTAAAAAAACGGTATCTCTGCACAATTTCCCCCCAAAGAGCTGCCCTTGCTTGCTTACCTTCCATAAAAAAAAAGCTGCCCAAAGATGCCAACTGATGCCCTTGTTCATTATAACTGCGTTTTTGTGCTGTTACTCATTTTCTTTATTGTTGTCCTGTCACAAACCCTCCCAGTCTCCTGCTTCCTATACAAGCACACTATACTATACATCCACCACCTCGACCCACCAATCATTTTTTTTTTGCTCAAGGTGGGTTTCTTCTTCATTTCTTCGTCCTACCCACAACATCCTATGGCCTTATGACAGGTAAACGATACACAATGGGCTCATCATTGTGTAAAGCAAAGAAAAAAACAACCAAGCATTCTGCCATATGATCTCCAAAGAAAACTACTACTACTACTACTCCATTTCATGTCATTTCACTTAAGCACTTTTCCCATTGAAACACCATTTTCTTCCCTCTCTCTCCCAGTCTCCATACATTTTAATATTTTACGGGAGAATAAAGCCGCGGCGGCAGCAGAAAAAAATGCTTTCTAATGGGAGTCCAAAAAACCCACCGTGTTTCTTCAAGTTTCTATTCATTCATACCTGTATGAACCTGCTAAAGTTATATAAGAAAAAAAAGTTTTAGGTTTTCCAAATATATAGCTCCCTCATGGCCATCATCATTACTCCTTTTTCTCCTCCATTACGAGTTTGAACAACAGGAGGAGCAGCCGCGATCGCGATGCAGCAGGAAAGTTACACGTAAATATTTTTTTATTTTTTTTGCTTCTTCTTCCTCCATTATCTTTTAAGTTATGGCTACCCTTTCAACCAATCCATTGAATACTTTTTAGTTGTTTAGTTTTTTTTCAAAAATGAGGGGTTAAGTGGCGAAAAGAGGTTTTTACAATTTGTTCCCGTGAAAAACCCATTCAGATATAGTAAAACATACAAAATGGATATATTGGATCGTTGCTTGCGCAGAGACTAGGCGCGTATTCAAAGCCCACGTCCATAACCAACTTGATAAAAAAAGCAAAAAGATCCGAGTTTTTTTGTTCTTTCTAAAGAGCATATATGTATTCTATACCCATTTGATTTATGGAGTATTACTCTTTCCTGAGTAATAACAGAGTGCTTTACTTTAAACTACACATGATTGTTTTGCACGCGCACCACTACTAAAAAGCTAAAGCCAACAGGTTTTTTTGTGTATGAGCTCACACACGGACACCCAACTATTTTCATAGAGGAGCGTGATTTACTGCATTAAAAAAAATTGCTGGTGAGCTTAGAAGAAGGAAGGAGAGGGGATGAGATAATGAGAGAGGAATAATTTTACTTTACATTTTCGGCGGATTCTATATTCTATTCTATATATGCTTTCAAGTCATCGAACTTCTTTTTGCCCAGAGAGAACGGTTGAACGGTAAGAGAAGAGAGCAGATAGGTGGTGGTGTGGTGGGTTTGCTCCCATTTTCACAATTTTCCATATAGGTCCCTTCCATCCCCACAAATATGTTATCCGCAGTAAAAGTGTGTAGTACTTACTTTTCCTCCATAATCATTCTTCGAGAGAGAGGGAATGTATATTATGCAATGAAATATGGAGAGAGTGCATCGAATTTTCTCCAGGCACATTTTTATGCATGGATATTTATGCAAAAAGTAAGAGTTTTGGGGAAAGATGTTAATCTTAAAATTCCTCTCCACACGAGTCGCCGCCCTGCCTGGCCTGCCTGGTCTGGTCCTCCCCGTCGTTGTAAATAACAAAGTTGGAATGTGGAGGAAAAAACTTATTATTTCTGAAAGTGTATACAATATACAATGCAAACTAGTGTGCATCATTGTGTTGAAGATGTTGGCATCAACAAAATAGGTACACACACCAAAATACAAATCATGCAGACTTTTGGTTCACAATATACAAAAGCATAATCATTGTGATGTGTTGTGTGTTGTGATGATAACACTGTGTGTGGAAGAAGAGTGGAGGTTGTTCTGCCAAAGTTGGAATATTAATAGCTGCATACGGAATGAGTAGACTCTTGTGGAGAAATGTTATTATTCAGACGAGAAAACGTGTGTGTATATATTTTCTTGAGAGAGATAATATCCCGAGGCTGTTCCGTTTTTGTTAGAAACTATCTTTCCTCCAAAACTTTTCCTCCAAGGAACCTCATCAAAACCCCTTTGTACCATTTTCAAACAAATTAGTTTGCCACCAAGCATAATCTCAGAGAGAGAGAGAGAGAACGAGAGGGAGAGAGCTCATCTCTTATTTAGTTTTTCGTTCAAAAACAAAAAGCGAAACAGCGTACGTACGTGTATATAATTTATCTCTGGAGAGCACAACCCCCTGCTTCGTTTACCTGAGCTCACTCTTGATTGCGAAATTTAAAAAGTAAGTAATCTATTAAAAGCCCACGGACAGAGAGTTTGCTCGACCGACGGGCTCTTGGTAAAAATGAAATGAATGATCATGTTCATAAAGCTAAATTGGAAGTCGTGGCTGGGTGATAATGAGAAAGGGAAGAAAAGTCTCAGGTAAACGTGAAAACAAAATGAATGTTTTGTGTGCTCATTCAATATATGATTATATACACGTATATTTACTTTTCTCAAAAATATTTTTATTGTGATATGAGGACCCACTTGAAACAAGAGAGTCAGCAGTCGATATAGGCATATTATTATTTTTTTTAGAGTTTAGGGTCGTGGTTGAACTTGTTCTTGCCAAATATCGATTTTCATTTTCATGTGAGAAGATCCCATGGACCCGTTGTAGTTGTAAATGTATTAATGATTTGCTTACACCACACACCACACACACACAACTCTCGTATTTCTCATCAACTCACAACCGGTGTATATTATGTTTGTGCAGGCAGATGTGTAAGCAAACTGTGAACATTTCCATTCCCGTGGGCCAAAAACCTAGGAGCAATTTTGCGTATAGTATGCCAACTTCAAATTGGTTTTCGTCGTGTTGAACTCTCTCTCTCTCTCTCATATCGTCAGTCAGTATTGTGGATGTGGATGTATATGGCTATAGCATTTAGTCATACTTTTTTTCTTCCTCGGAGTGAGTTGCACTCATTTGCTTATTTATATTGACACTGTGACCTCTGTGTAAAATAACCAAATGACTACCATAACCTTCTCGTGGTGTGTATATCCTTCCTTGCTGATGATATGATGAGAATCAATGCACATCAGATTTTTACAGATTTACTGGGGCTGCTCTGTGTCCGCAGTGCGCAAGCAACCACGACGAGAAAATTAGGCTCAAAGAATAAGAAGCCAGTCTCTCTCTCTTGGTCATCATGCCTCACTAATAACATTTATTATTACGGCAGGTATAATGTAAACTGTAGTTTCGTGCAGGATATAACCATATTTAAGTGAGTTGTCTTTGCTCATTTGCCTTGATCATGATTCCAAGCACATACTCTTCAACTCGAGGGACCACTACTACTACTACTCCTGCTACTCGGGCTACTCCTGCTTTAAAAAATATATATGTTTTTCTGGTTTTCGTCTCTGCTGCATCCACATCTACCAGTCCGCTTAGGTGACACACCTGCAGTTGCAGCAGATTGTTGTGTGTACCTAGATTTTTGTCGAACGTGCTTTTTCGACATTCCCTCGCTGCAGCAGTAGTAACATGGGAAAATGGGGCCCAAACAAGGAGCCCATATGTAGTTTCCCTAAAAACAAGCCTATGGCACACGTACCACACATATATAATATTATTCCCCGTGAGTTCCGAGTAAAAGCTTAAAAGGAGGCATGAAGAAGAAGAAGAAGAAGAAGAACACCTTCCCTGCAAAGCCAAACAGACAAGTTGGCACTTGTAATAGGTATGCACACACAAGACGTGTATTATCATCATTTTACCCACAGAATTGTGCCTCAGATCAAAACTGACCGACAACAGAACCTGCGGTTCGAGGAGCTACTACCTATATATTATTTTTTTATGCACAACTCGCGCAAGCAGTGCTGGGGCTCTCTGAAAAAAAGAAAATTACTCCTTTCCTCCTCAAAAAAGCGGAGAGAGAGAAAATTGGGGATGCCCAGCGTAGCGATGAGTCCTACATTATTTAATTGAAAATGCCAGCGTCTTTTATCACAAGTGTAATAAGAATATAGCAGCCCATTTTTCACTGTCAGCAAAAAAAAATTCGTGTGCAAAAGAGAAGAGTTAGCATATCTTCTCGCGCTCTAGTCCGACCGGACTGAAGTGAATAAGAGTGTGTGTATGTGTATGTATGTATAATAATAATAACCAGTCATGTTATTATTGAAGGTGAAGGCACATAATTTAACGACTTTTGTATACCGACTGGCTGGCTGGCCCCAATCACCTACAAAAGTTACAAATGACCTGTCCGTCCGTTATTCAATTCAGGGTAGTATGCATGCATATTACACGGATAATATTGACCAAAAGGATATAAAAAAAACAGCCGTGAAAAAGGTCTTCCCAGTGGAATCCTTTTTTTATTATTATTCCTTCGCCGTCGTCCTCATCGTCGTCTTCAGCTCTATTAAATTCAATGGGAACAAATGAATCGATATATAAATTTTTTTCGAGTTTAACAATGGCCAGGGAGAGGAAGAATGAAGAAGGCATCCAAAATGGACGCTTCGCTTTTGCTTTGTCGAATTTGTACGTTTTTTTGGCAGGCCTCGTCAGCCTGTCTCAGGGCTATCTCCTTTGGAAAAATATAATTGACGCCTGAAGACATATTACCTATATATCCCTGCGAAAAATGTATTTCTTTTTCTGTGAATTTATGTGCGCAAAAGACTGGCTAGTGTTGGCCGCACACAAAAAGGCCGCACAACACCACACACCACACGGCTAAGTAATAAGCCTTTGCTGACTAAATGTTTAATGTATTCCCGTGTTGAAAATGGATAACGAGCTTTGTATAAATTGTGAATTGTCAATAAGCCCACCAATAATGCAATAGAGGGAACGAACAATAAAGGAGCCCTTGTGAATTGCCCATTGTTAGAGCTGACATTATAGATAATCTGGGGATGAAGGGTAATTATCCCTGGTCCCGAGAGAAATTCGACATGCTTTACTCCCCAAAAAAATATGATAATGACGATAAACGCTTGTCCTTTAATTGCAAATCAGAACCCCGGTTCTTTTTTCGGATACAACTACCTATGATCTACATAAACTATCAGTGACTAGCAAATTATTTTAATAGCGTCTAACTCCTCCTCCACAAAAATATCGAACTCTCCAAAATTATTGGATCCGGTGATCTGGTCATTCGTGGTTTTTTCTACCCTCCCTCCACCACCACCACCACTGTCTGATCTAGTCAACATAATTTTCCCATAATGTAATAATATATACCCGTTCTGTCAACCTCCTTCCAAAAATGCCATTCCCATTCAGGATTCACTCACAGTGACTGTCCTGTCCCTGCCCGTTTTCCTTTCATTTTCTCTTAATTCAGCCCCATTACGGGACAGTATGGTCGTCCCCGATAAATTTGATCTTTCCTTATGATCCCCTCTAATAAAAAAGGAGATTTTTTTCTCTATTGCCGGGATTAAAAAAGGCATAAAAGCCATATCCCTCCAGACTTGTCTCTTTTTTTCCCTGATTGTATACTTACTTATACTTGTGACTGTGTACATTGTGTCTCTCTGGATGAAAACATTGCGTGCCTTCTTCTCCCTTTTCATTCGGAATACACTCAAACACATTCACATCATGATCATCATCATCACGAGCCATTCCCATGTTCCACTCGTTCAATAAAATCCACTTTGATCTCATTCCCAGGCCAAAAAGAAGAGAAAAAAATCTCCAAGAGGAAATGCATTTTTTTGCCTCCGATGCGATCCCGGAGAAAATGAAGTCCTTGTGTTTGATTGGATTTTTGAAAAGGACATGATCACTGCAGCACAAGACGGGTTGGTTGTGTATGCGTTCGTTTGTACACACGACACGACGATGGTGATGGTGGTGGTGTTGGTGGCAATGGCATTTCACAATGGGAAAGTAATCGACAGATCGACTGTTTCTTTTCAAAAGCCTATTTAAACGTGAAAAATTTTGGCCGAAAGGGATTGAATTGGATTGCGGAGTAGAGTGCAGGAGGTCCTGGCTACAAAATAAAAATCTGATTCGGTTTCTGCTGGCAATCAAGTTGGATCGAACGAGCTTCTTTTTAGATATCACGTAATGAGATGAAACAACTCGTGTATTCTTCAAGAGACAATTAAGTCAAAGGTCTCCCAGCAAGTTCAATGTTGACTGTATCGATCCATTGTTTAAGGAGTCGAAAAAGTCATTGGCGTTTGCCAAATCGTTTTTCCTTCTCTCTCTCTCTCTCTTCTTTTCAGTCAGTGACCATATCCATATATCCTTCGAGACAAAACAATAAAAAAAATCTCTGGGAGGAGGAGGAGGATAACGAAACGAAGGGTGAACGATGGATATCTCGTCGATTTTTTTTCAAAAGGAAACAATAGAAAAAAAATATTCGTCATTCGTTTCGTAGCCAAGTTCAATGCTTTGCAGCATCAGCAGTCAGATATAATGTGTGTGTTGTGTGTATGTATGTGGATGGGTTGGTTGGTTGGTTGGTTGACATGCTGCAGGAAGTTTGATTTTTTTTATTGTGATTTCAGCGTAAACCATCATCATCATTCGATTCACTTGTTTCGCTCGTTCGACTGAATCATCTCGGGCTTGGCTTGAGGGAGGTTGCTGCACACAGCACACACACACAGATGAGATGTGATGGAAATGCAAATGTAGTGTAAACCCTGATGACGTATGTATACGAGGATGCGTACGTATGCACATTTTTCATTGCAACAAAAACATCCGCTGTGACTCGTATAGTTGCCCCTCTGAGGACAATTATTAGGAGCGTTTTGCATTCAGAATATTATTATTTTTTTCCCAACTCACAAGTCATTTCTCAAAGGAGAAGCCTGACTATGACCACGTCTGAGAATAATGTTAAAACGTGAATCACATTCATAATATTTGACATTCAAATTCGGGCTTGTCGTATAATCGTCGTCGTCATCTGCATCAGCAGCAGCGTTTTTTTTGTGTTGTTGCACGGGATGCAGAGAAAGATGAGGGTTTATATGTATTTTTTTGTGTGAAATGTATCGAGAAAAAAAATGCGCACGGAGAGGGGGAAAAGGGTGAGGAAAATTCATTTAATTTCAATGAGGGAACACGAACGAACACATCTCTAACAGTAATCTTCCTTAACAGCGTGTTCATGAAAGAATATATTTCATATTCACACTCATTTCTTGTTCCCCACTCACCACCGAGCTCGCACTTCATAATTGCGCGATTTACCTACAACGTTGAGACTCATAAAAAAAGCTGTTCATTATCTTAACAAATCTTCACGGACACACCACCACACACCGGTCAGGTACCGTAATGTTGTGGTAATATGGTGACGGCATGTAAATGGGGTGGGGGACGACAGGTGTGCGAGAAACTAAAATTTCTTGATTGCTCATGCGGATGCGTTGTAAGACGGGGTGAAACTATATATTTTTTTAAAAAAAATTCGACGCCGATATCGGATTTAAATAAGTACGATAGAACTAAATTACTATAGATGGTTGGGTTCCATGCATGAGTTGAGTGTTGGTTCCTCTCGGGTTAAGATAGGAAAATGAGGATACAGAGTGAGGGTTTATTCACAATTTCTAGAACGATTCTAATCCTCAATTGAAATTCGCCATGATATATCATATCCCATCATGTAACATCACGTAATCCAAACAAAGTAGCCCAGCAAATGTCACCCTCTTCTCCCAATTTCACCAGTTTTCATACTTGTCTTGTTCATTTTCCTTCCATATATCATATTTTTCCCACATGCCCGCTCCGTTCGCTCAATTTCCAAAAAGGAAAGGAGAACCTCCTCCGCACACAACTTTTGGAAACAATAAGAATCATGCGGAAAATGAGGTTCATTTATCGTGTAATAAACTTTTGACACAATGTTCATGTACGCGAAGGAAACACTCGGGATTACTTTCCCCCCAAAAAAATTGTTGACTCTTGTACTCTTCTTCTTCCCAGCAAAACTAAAACTTTGTCCTGTGGATGTGGGTGTACGTACCACACATCCCATCGCATCACATTTAACCAGCAGCAGCAGATTTTTTTTCTCTCGGATGAAATAGTTAAGTATAATACCAAAGTGCATCGCTCTTTGTCTCAAACGCAATATCCGTTATAGCAAAAATGAAACCGTTCCGTTCCCGTTATCTCAACCCATGACATCCGATCCAGCCTTTATCACCATCATCGTCGTCGTCGTCGTCCTCGTCATCGATGGAAGACAAAATACAAACAAAATATCATCATATTTTTTTCTCTGTCCTACATCATTTCTCCGATACACAGAGTGAGCAAACAAAGTTGGCGTGTATAATACACTTGAAAAGAAGTGTGGTACGTAGTATATAGGGGATCCTATAACTACTTTTTGCTGTCATCATCGCTTCCCACATACATAATATCCAGCAAAAGAGATCCTAATTCAGTTGAAACTTTTTTTTTGGAAACAAAATCCATCCATGCCCACATTTTGTCTGTGTAGCACATAAGTGAGCTCTCTCACAAGGGTTGCGTCAAGTGAAAGTGAATTATTTCTCGGTTTCCCTCACTTAAATTCTGTCTTATCCTTTTTTCCCTCCGATTGTCATCTCTCTCAAAAGAACTACTACTCCTGCTCCCATTTTTTACTTTCAGAGTAAAAAAAACTTATGGAAAATGGGAGAACACCACACACATCTTGAAAATGTTACAAAACCGTAAAACTTGGTATTGCTGTCGAGAAGCTTTTCACGTCTCCCTTTTTCCCACACCACCACCACCACCATTCTCATCTTTAAAAGAAACGTGGGGTGAGGAGCATGGTGCACTTTTTTGGAGTGCATTTTTCCTATGATATATATTTCTCGAAATGATGTATCAAAACACTTTTGCTCTTTCGAGCCAGCCAGCTCTCTGTCTGACTCTGACTCATTCCTTTTTGGTCACCCTCCGAGACATATTTTTCTCGCTTGAGAAAAAATCAAGTTATATGAAAACTCCCTACTCTTCTTCTTCCTCCTCCGCTCTCCGCGCGACACACTTTTCCTTTTTCGCCTCTCTCTTGTTTCTGGTGTGGCAACTCCAATCTTTTTTTGTGTTTTAATATAATCATAAGCATAGTCATAATCTTCCCGTGTTCATCTAATCCAAGGCTTACATAATAACATTATTCAGCGCGTTTTCCCCATTTCTTCTGCCTGATGCAATGCGACTCTCTGTAATAAAGCACAAGACAACATTCTTCCCCAGAAAAAAAGTCTTTCTACAACAAATCCTCCTTTAAGGATCCTCCTCCCTCGAGCCCATTTCTCTCTTCAAGAATATCACCGCATTAAAAGGAAAATGTCAGCTAAATAGGAACGATGGAGGAATGGAGGGATACGTCATGTATTGTGCATCCCTCTCAGATGTCAACTCACTCCTCTAATCCCGTCCATAAAGTGAAGTTTATTAAAGGAGAGAAGAAGGAGAAGGAACGCATAACGCATTGCTTGTGAAAACGTTCTTAATGTTAATGCCCCATCTTTTAAATGTCATGTTGCACATTGTGTCGCTCGGTAATAATGGTTGTGGGGTATTCATTCGTCTCGTCCACGCGATAATGCTATGATCTAGTAAGATGATACTGTATGACAAGACAGAGTAATAAAATTAATGCCACCTGCACCACTACCACTACCACCTCCACCACCACCGCACACAGTATATTCACCCGAGATAAATGGAGTCTATCTCAAACGTCTCTCCTCCTCGTGTGTCCTCATCTGGTCTTAGGAGCGGAAGGGTAATAATTTGGGCCGTGTGAGTTGGCATTATATATATACCTACTTACTTTATTAGATAAAGCGTGTATTTTTTCATCTTGCTTTTATATGCGTTCATGTTCATACGCAACATGACGCTGGCTTGACTTGACTTGGGTACGCATATTGTGTGAGTGGTTTCTTATTTTTTGGTGAGGTAACCGTAACCGTAACACATCGTAAGTGTAAGTATATAAAAATGATGATGATGACTATAAACATCTTGACTTTTGCTTTTTTTCTCTCTTGCTCTGTCAACTCCTTTTACCTTTCAGGATTATACACTCTAATCGTATTTTCTTTTGAAAACCCTTTTTTTTTCTTCTTTTGTGTGTGCAATACACAACATTAATATTTATTTCTTTTGTGGGATTCTGCTGAATTCTAAATAATGTTGTGATGCATTACTGCACTGCGCATGCAATTCTAATTCTAATAATTTTTGAGTAATCGCAGAACGCACGCACGTAAATTTCAATTTCTTTCTTTTTCAGAGAAGAGCTAAAAGCACAATTTTTTTTACACACACGGCTCCTCTCTCGCCGCTACCTGTGTGGGATGAACTAGTTATAATGGCATGCAATGCAACAAGGGTTATTGCGTTAGTTAGTTAGTGCACACAAGTATTCATAATCGTCTCTAAACGAGTTGTGTATATGCTCGTCATTCATTTGAAATTTCTATAGAAAAAAATTTAAATCCTCGCCTTGAGTGTTATTTTTTGAGAAAGAATGTTAGAATCTTATAAAGTCAAAGTGCTCAACCCTTAAAAAAAATTTTTTTCTTTGAAAGTGTGTACAAAAGAAAACTGTGTAGAATCCTTGTAGACTCTTTTATTTCAAAACTGAGGCTTCCGCAACTCGTGATGTATGTACCGCCGCCACTTTTGCGAAAGTCTTTTTTAAAAAGGTGTACACTACTTTTTTGTCTTTTTTTTTGAATATACACGCCGCGTCCTCATCATTTCCTCCCTCAACAATAAGAATGTAACAAGGTGCTAGCTAGCCCGCTCCTGCGCTTTATTTTTTTGTTGACGCTTTACAAATAATCCTACTGTTTTCGGCTCAAGATTTAATATGTAGTACACGAGAATAAGGTTTACGACACGACACAACTGCTCATTCCTCTAAAATATTATCACGATTACTTCATCATATTCCTCATAGTCAGTCAATACCCACCTTTGTTACTTAATGATCCGTACCCTCCTTCCTGTTGCCTACTCTTTCTCTCTCTCTCTCTCTCTCTCTCTGCAAGCCTGTTATTATTAATACACTTTTAAAGACGTCCATTAACCGCCTTCGGCTCCTTCAAGTAGGCACGTAACTGTAAAAATCGGTAAGGCTTTGAAAACTCTGGCTACTCCTCTACTCATGATGATGATGATGACTTTTTTGTGCCGCTTATGTTGATACTGCTCTCATATTACACTTTTTTTTCAAAACGTCATGCCTGTCTATCATTTTTTTGTGCCAATTCATATATTTTTTTTTCGCAAGTGGCATAACTCTTCTTTCATCATCATCAGCATCATCATCCTCAGTGTTAAATACTTCCCGCACAAGTGCACTAAAAGAAATAATAATAAATTGTTTGCAATTTCCAACTCACAAAACTCATAATATGCTTCTTGACATGTGGACTGTGTACTTAGCTTTGAATAGGTGATTTGCAATCCTATTTTTTATTTTCCTGTTGAAAAGTCGCATGTATATATAAACTGTGAAAGAGTTAAGAAGAAGGAGAAGGAACAACGGCAGTTTTGATTTCTAGGTTTAAAAATGTTTTGCGCATCCTTGGGATAGCTCCAACCTCTTGTAACATAATAAGCAATAAAGTTGTCATTCACTCACGGGACTCATTTTTGCAAACAAAACTCGTTCTCTGTATAAGAAGCTTATATATATATGTGCCTTTTCAACCTGTAATGTAACAGCAGCAGAAAAACGACTTTTCATTTTTTGTAAAAATGTTTCTCTTTTTTCTTCTTTTCTTTTCTTGCAGAGCTAATCAGACAAACTCAAGACGAGGCACCCACAAGAAGGGCATAAAGTATAAATCATGTCGCGGTTAATTTTCATCGTCGTCTGTTCGTCTAAACGCTAAACACTAAATGACTTGTGACTGGTAGATAATGTAATTTTACGTCGT
>JAANSN010001993.1:0-27665 GCA_036850665.1 Dicranocentrus wangi | reverse complement strand
AGTTCCCTTAATTTTATTTTATAGCTCATCATTAACCAGAGAGAACGAGAAGAACAGTGGGTGAAACGACTTTATACACTTCGTCAGAAGATGTTTGGTTCGCAGTCGGATAGTGAGCGCATTCACTCGTTTTAAATCCGGATCCCTTATCCTCCGGGTATCCTGTTTGTACGTACCTCAAACCACAAAGAAAAGAAGTAATGAATTTACTAGATGTTAAATCCGTCATTGTTCTGCATCAGGAAGTGTATATCAGGAAATGTGTAATTAAACGAGAATTCTAATTTTAATAATAAACACGACCAAATATCGGCTAAGAGAGTCAAATGGCAACTGCCTTTCACTGTTTATTCAATTAAATATTTATACACTTCAGTTTTATAATATGAAGTTTCTTTTACATTTTAGCAGTTTATAGACCTATAATATCCTCATCCTCGTGTTTGCTTAATACTATCTGGTACGTATGAAAAACGGTTTAAAAACAATCGAAATCTATGTTTTACAATTTCTAATAATACATATTCACTACTTATATAATACGCTGTTTATAACTCTAATAAACTGAAATATCACCTGAATCACAGGATTCTCCCTAGGAAGGTAACTTGACAGTTGAGAGTATTGGTTGTCCAATAGGATAACATTAATCACTGCAGTCGTGTGTGCAGCCTTTACTGTGCGATTGGCTTGCACCGGTTCAGTTTTCTAACTTTGACTCTCGATTTGGATTGGACAACCAATACCAATAAATAAAAGTATTTTGGTTTAATAAAGTATCATACAATGGCAATAAGCACGTTGATATTTAAGGGGAAATGACTTCCTGTGTCTTCATCATGGAATCTACAAGTTTCGCATCTTTGGAATGAGTAATCACAAACACAACCTACAACCTCATCAGTACAGTAGATAGAAGTAAAAATATTCTCAGTATTTGAAGGCACCACTTTTAGCGAGCTGAATCATAAGGTTACGGATGGAATCACCATCTAGGTCTTGAAAACTTTCAGACTGTACTACAGCTGTTAGATGATGTAGCATGTACTGAAAGCTAAACTCTTCTAGTTCCTAAGAGAGAATTGGAGAATACACCAACATCAGTACGTGTTTAGCTAAGAAGAGAATCAGTTAAGCCGTAAGCGCTGTATTAAATAACCATTGACATTTGCTGGATGGATATGGATAGTTATTATTGTAAAAATCAATAATTATTATTGATACATTGGTGTCATAAGTACCTTTGCATTGTAACTAATAGCTGAGGCATACAATCTGGCAGCGTTGTCAATTGTGATTGACTGTTTGATTAGTGTTTCGCATTCATTTCTCAATCGACTCTCACAGTAATAATTGGCAAGCTTCAGTAAATCTGATTTTTACACGGACATGGACACAAAGCATTAGTATTATTGGGTTAACAACAGTAACAGTATATTTCTAATAACACAAACAGCAACATAATATATTCACGTCATACCCACTGCATCCTCTGGAGACAAGTCAATGGCATCCGTATAAAGATACTGCAGAAATGCTCGAAATACAACATAGCGAATGTCTGGATCAACGTTGATTACACTATATAATACAAAACATTATTATTAAGGTCAAGCTCAACTATTATTGTTTTACATAATTTGGAATCATGCAAATAAATAAATAAGCACTTGGTCCACTTACTCCCCTTGATTTTCTTCCCATTTGCCAGTAAACATACATCTGAAGTGATCGGATCGGATTCTGAGGATTGCTTTATGTGCATGTATTGTTTTGCTTTCCACGAGGAACTGAATATCACTTGTTTTCTATGTGGAATTAACGGGCACAATTAGATAAACCGACTTGCATAACTGAAACTAAAATATATCAACAAGATAAATCTAATCATTTACCGGATCATCAAACGCCAATTTGAGAGCATCGACAATGCTTAAATCGTCATACTGTTTTGCCTCAATAGGTTTAAAAGTCACTGCTGGAGTTGAATAGCACGCAAACACATCGTGCATACTTTTGAACAGAGTTTCTACGGGTGAGGTGACGGCTTGACCTAATTTAATTCCAAGTTAAAAGTATTATGTTGAAACAACACTAAAAGCCACATTACATAATTTCGCATTGCGGACAGGCAGGTGTAGAGTTAACTTACCTCTACATTGTCCCCACATATACACTTTAGTGTGAGTTTCAGCCGCCGATATATGCCCATAGTGAATTGCTGAAATGTCAACTATGCGTCCTAGATCAGTTGCAACTCGTGTTGGAGACGTTAGATTTGACTTGTGTCCAGTTCCTGAAAATAATCCATAAATTAATACATTTTCTTTCAAACTTGTCTTGTTGATGCAAAAAATCATACCTAGCTGTCCGTAAGAATTTGCACCCTTGAAGTAAAAGAAAAACAACATTTTAATACAACAACATTTAATAGAAAAAAATATAACGACGATGACAAGGTTAAAATCAGCTAAAATTACCCAGCTAAACAGGCCACCTTCATCCGAGAGAGCAAGCGTATGAGCAGTTCCGCATGCAACTTTAGTAATGAACACACCAAATAGCATGACCTTCGTCGGATTATACTGATTTACAGTATTGCCGATGCCAAGCTGCCCATTCCCATTATATCCCTAAAATTGCATCCACACATGGTATATTGATTAGAAACGTTTTAAATCCCATAGGCATGGGTAGATTCGTCTGCATTCGTTTTGTTAAACTGGTTTACCCATCCGAATACTTCGCCGTTTTCCGATACAGCGAAGCTGGAAGTTTGTCCACAAGCAATAGACACTATCTTAGTACTTCCAATTACTGCAGAAACACGTCTAGGAGTGGGCTGGTTTGCAGTACTTCCACATCCAACTTGACCAGAATTGTTTTGACCAAAAGCATAGACCTATTGTGGAATTGCGTCGTTATTACACACATTAGCATTTTTGTCATTATGATAAGAAAATCACAATTGCTGCATGAAAAATAATAAAAACAGACATTGAACGTACCTCTCCATCATTAGTTAACGCAAGTGTGTGGTGGCTTCCACATGCAACTTCGATAACCTTTTTACCCGTTAATCCTCCGCATACGAGAGCAGGAACGTGAGTCTGGCAGCTAGTTCCCAGTCCAAGCTAAACATATTATAAAAGTTAAATTAAAAAAAGAAAGATTCTAAGCTCGAAAGATGAACGAGTATGGTATTTAAAATGTGAGTAAATATTAAATCTTTACTTGACAAAATCCGTTGTGTCCAAATGCTAAAACAACACAAAACAAAAAAAAATTAGTTGGCTAATTACTGTTAGTCGCTTGCGCTTGAAGCTTAATATAAAATAACTTTGACAATTGAAGAGCTACCTACCATAAACCGATCCATCTTGCGTGTATACAATCACGTGCGGTCCGGCGCCGTAACTGAAACCTGGATTATATAACTAATTGGTATCACTCAATAGATTCGCGACATCCATCTAATTGATCTGATGCAGTTTAAAACGTGATTAGCAATGAGTACGTGATACTGACCTTTGATTCCTTTCTGGCACAAAGCCTCAACTTTCATGGGAGTTAAACTGGAGCTTAGGCTTTCCACACCCAGACAACCTGCACTGTTCGATCCAAGACTGAAGACATCATCAGACTTTGTCACAATTATTGCTTCATGTCCAAGATTTCCTGAAAAAAATACATCAAGGTGAGTCATATAATGAACAACCATGTATTTAACATTTTATTTTGATGTAAGAAAAGGGCACGACTACGACTTACCAAAAACACACGCTATTTTAATGTTCGAAATGAAATCTTGATCGAGTAATCCAAACACGGTCCAATTTTTTAATTCCATGTTGGATCCACTCCACGCTTTGTTGCAATTAACGTGATCAGTTTTAATTAGCGGGGTACTAATCCTTTCCCGTAATCTTAACCACTTTCAACTTAATGAGGGTTTCTGGAATGTATTATTGCTTTATTTTGTGCCTCTCTAGCGTTAACGACTGCTAGATTTAATGGAAAATGTTTAACAGCACATGACAGTTCGTTCGTTACTTAACTACTTTAACACTTTTAAAACTTTGAACGCAAAACAGTAGGCACAGGTAATATATGTGTAAATGGGTGGGTATCTCTAATCTATAGGTAATGAAGTCGCCCTCCACCTCCAATCACAGTTCCACTGGCAGTGCCCAAGGTGTATTCGACATCATTTACTGTACTTCATCGGTACTTCATATCAGACAGACTATTAAAAAAAACACCTACCAAATTATGAATATCCGCTTCTTCTTTCGAAATTCAAAGAAAGTGACACAACGGCTGACTGGAACGATATGGGTGGTCGTGGTACTATATAATCTGGTATACTCGCCGCAAAATAGTGCCAATTTTCATTTGTTTACATTTCGGATCTGCAGCTCTTGTTTCGTGTCGAAGTAATGCAATTTATCAAATGTCAATGTTTGCATATTCTTGTTATCTTAAATTACTTTACTTTACTACCGTAAACATTGACATATTAAACTCTACTGCACGGCACATTTTGATGTAAATCATCATTTTGCAATTTGCAATGCATCTTTTCTATTAAGAACACATAGGCAGCACACGACAAACGGTGACGATGAGCTCAATGAAGACAATATTAAATGTGGAGTGGATCTGTAAGAATTACGGATTTCCGTATCTCAAATAAGAATGTTGACGGCTTACAAGTTAGGTACAAAAAAATTAAAAGAAAAAACCTTTGAAAGTTTATAAAATAAATAAATAAATCAATAAATATAACACAGTCAACAGCTAAACAATAACGTAAACGTAATCATATTTAAATGGTGGTAATGTATTGAAGAATGAGTTTTTGTGCTTGACGGAAGGAAGTTAAAAATAAAGTCATTTGCCTCAGCACTGCTGAGCTGACTGAACATGTCTCTGAGTGTCTGATGAATGAAACCTGCTGATGCGGGCTCGCTGTTTTGTTTGTTGACAATTTTGATGTGTAAAAAAATTTGGTATCTCCTGTGAAATGCTGGCTGAGATCTGAGATGATCCCTCTTCTCTCCCTTTTCTGCTCCTGCTGCTTATGTGCAATGCATTACTATACGGAGCAGACAATTCACTCGTTTTAGAGCACTTTATTACGTCAAAGTACGGAGCAGATTTCCTTTGTGCGTTTGTTTGTTTTAAATTATATGCTTTTTTTATGATTTTATGATGTATCAGTTCACAGGTCATTCAGCTATACGCTATACTTTGCATTAGTATGATGCATAATATAATATGATGAGCATCCAGAAAGCAAGCAAGCAGGACTGGATTATGGGAACTTTGTTCCTATTACTCCTGCCTGACACTTGTCCTGCCTGACTATATCCTCCGGCTTCGTACTAAAGATGATTTATATGATGAATTGAATTGATGATATTTGACGAGACGGTAACAATAACAATGCCTAGCTGTTATTAGGATCGCATGAAATTAGGACATGTGCAAGCCTGTGTAGGCGAGTTTTTCAGTTTAATATGGTTCAGCAATTTTTATTATTACTAGCATTAATATTACTAGGTACATATACTGTATTATGCATGAATTGTGTAAATCATCTGAGTTTTAATTTTTGTCTCTCAAAGATGAGGTAGCCATCGTACGGGTCGTGTTGCAGTCGTCGCTTTTTTTGGAGCAAATACATACCAATTGAGTTACACACAAGTTTTGATTGTTTCGGGTCGGGAAATGAAAGGACTTTTCTTCACACAGACAGACAGAACAAAGATAAAGATTCATGATGATGAGTGCAAATCTCATGCTTGCCTCAGTTTGGATTACACATTTCATATTCTTCCTCAGTTATGTACTATGAAGTAATAACATCTTACATAGATTAGAACGTGGAGCTCGAAATTAGTCGTGGGAGCGGTGGGAGAAATTGCTCCCATGCAAATTTTCAAGTTACATATTGTAACTAATGCTTCGGGCTTCAGAGAATATTTTATGATTTGAGAAATATTACTCCAAAGAGCTTTATATTCACCAAAAATTAGATTAAAAAATTCAAACGTCACATACAATACATTCTTATTGATTGTGAATACATTGTGAATAGCATTTCACATTTCATAAATCAATTAACACTTTACTTGTGGCCTGCAGGAATTTGACAAGGAATGAACAAAAGCAAAAACGCCAAATAACAAGCAAATGTAGAACTTAACAATGGTATATAGGTATGTGTTTTTATACAATTTATTTTTCAAAGCCCGTGCATTGAGTTTGATGGACACAATGTTTAATATTTATAGTATGATTTTGCGATTTTGTGTGTTTAAAAAGTCTTACAGTAAGCCATAACCCATAGATATGTAGGATTTGCAATAGCTTTCCAATTTCTCTTCTCTATTATAATCTCATTCTTTGTCTTACGTCACAAACACGCTACATATAACCAGTAACAGTGCATGCCTACCCTCAGTTTTGGGTGCTTTCAATAGAGGTACTTGATTTAAGTCATAATAATATTCGCTTCCATTTCATTCGTTCTTATCATAATCATAATCGAGGAATAATATCTTGAAAATGGTTAAACCTACAGATACATGTTTTGTTTGTTAGCTAGCTGGCTAGCACTTTAGCGTACGTGTAACGCTACATTTAAGTACCTTCGGAAGTGGGGATGTTGGATGGAACCCACTAATCTCAGAATCACAACAATGCCATTGTGTATCAGTTCATTATTACCTAACTCTAGAGCTGCAAGAGTAAAGAATGGAAAGTTTATTAGTCATCATCATATGTATCGCAGTATTCTCCTTGGATTACTGATACTTTACGCAAAATCGGTAGGATTTCAGCATAATATGAATATAGTTTTTTTAACTTTAGTTTGATAATTTGTGAGATTCGCAGGTTGATACACATGCACTGTGTCTTCATTAAAAATATATACCCTTCATTTAAACAGCATTCACGAAAGTTCACTGACTGGATTCAACCTTGCCATTCGTCACGGAGTGCATGCAACGACGTTTGCGGTGTTCGAGTGCCCTTGGCAAGAACATGTCACCATAAAACAGGCTACTGTATTTGCCCTTCAAAATCATTAGTGAATGAGCAGCAGTGTCGTTCTCCGCGAATCGAAAATGAATTCGCACTTTGCAACACAACCAACTGCAGAGTGTTCCGTTAAGAATAAACCAAGTGGTGCAAGCATGACAAATGTGTCTGTGGCATTAGTTTGTAGTGACGAAGAAGATACCCTTTTCTGCGCTTGTTTCAGATTGTCAACTAACCGAACGCGCTGGTAAAACTTATAAAAAAGTAGTGCATGAGGTTATTAAAAGATCGAGAAAGTTTCACAATGAAGCAAGTTTGAATTGAAATGAAATTCTAAAATAAAAAATTGCAGTTTTAAATGTTGATAATCGCAGTGTATCGTTCATAGGTATAAGCGTCTGCATTTTCATTCCATTTCAGTGTCATTCCATTTGGTCGTATTTTTATTTTTATGATTTTTACAGCGAACTCACGAAACTACGCATCTATTGATTTGAAGTTCCTTTGGTATGCAATAATGCAATGCACGGAGCGAAGCGAAGTCATAAACCTAATGTAACAATCGTTAATAACACGCTAAATACTAATTAAAGAATCGGTTAAAGTTAAAGCATTATAAACTACATTCTTATTATCTGCACGATAGTTCGACATTTGGCGTGGTTCGACACGGAAATCGAAATTAGAGTGGTACTGGCTATTCCTAGGGCTGCATAGGTCCCAGGTACGACAGTCATATAGTTGTGGCCAAGGCACTGAAATCTACTTTGTTCTGGTATGAAACGGGTGTTTAGCACTCTATTCTAAGCGTTGCTTTGGGCTTTTGGGCTGCTTGCTGTTGAACTGGACGTCATATATACAAGTACAAGGCTGAACCAACACTGTGCAAGTGTAATATTATGGTGCATTCATTGGTGCATGATATTCTTTCTGTGAAGCAGGGTTTACTTAAATATCCTTCACACAGACAATCTACCCATATCAGATTTATCATATATCATACTTCAAATCACGATTTAAGATCCACAATCTACTTGGGCTGGAAGGGTGTTGTTGTTGTAGTGGATTCAGGTGCATTACTTGCTGTGATTTTTTCAGTTTTTGTATAATATCATACACCAAGCCAACCTTATATCAGCATACCATGTTCATTGTGTGGATCACATCCAAAACATAGCAGAGAGCACATTAGTAATACGCACAGAAAAGGAAATCTCGTAAAAATATATATCCACCACCAAATATACTTACCACATCAAGAGAAGAGGAGACACACGGAGCCTGGCTCGCTCGTCGTGCATCATGCTCATTGCTCATCCTCAAGCACACCGTTCATTCATTCACTTCACGTCGTATAACGTGCTGTAGTGTGTGCACAGAAACTTTCAACATTTAAATACCTTCATTCAGCACACCATTGTTTTTGTGTTTTTTATCATCCCAAATATCAGAATCGCATATGATGTGGTCGTAGTATGTAAGTAGTTCCTATCTCTTCACATCAATCTTAATCTTGCTCATTCCTTCACTTGCACATGTTATACTTGTGGATGTGGAGATTCCTCTACACTAAAATGCTATGTGCTATATACATAATGGATATATTGCAATATTGCCAAGTTCAGCTCAACGTGACTCTTCTACTCGCATCTCCGAAATAGTGCATGTTTTGTTTTTATTATCGTTATCAGCTGCAAAAAGTAGTGATGGTTTTAGTTTTAAGGACCATGTACTACACGGAAACGTTTAGCGACACATATTAGGCATTTGGTTATAGAAGAACCATAGTATTCTGAGATGTTTTTATACTGTTCTATTCCAACATTCATCGCATTGTCACATTCTCCTCGCCTTTGGTAAAAATACCTTCGCGCACCTTCACTGATACCGTTACAAACAAGGAACGAAAGGCAGGAGACTAGAAATAGCAATACAAGTATTGATCTATAATCTCTTCTTGTCTACCAGCGATATGCCTGAAAAGTGAAAGAAGGATCATCATGCATGATCATCATGATGGTGACCTGACCAGCATCGGTGGGATTCGAAGAATGAGGAACGCATAATATGTGCTGCAAAGTACATCTGACAAAAATGATAGATAATATGTGTAAAAAATCCCTGTTCCTGACCCGATTCCAGTCTGATACATAAAAGACTTTATTGCTCCTATTGCTGACACTTCTGCAGCAATGCTGCAGTTGACAATGTACTTATATCAAGTACTTAAATAGGTAATAATAATAATAATTTTCCAGTGCCATACCAGAATCATGCTCATCACCAGTGACACGGGATGTCGCTTTAGCTATAGACAATGACTAGTACTTGATTGTAACTAATATTATATTTTGTCAATATGTGCCATAAGTGCCAAACCTGTTATCTACCTGTTCGTTATCTGATTGGTTTTTGATTTTTAAGCAAATTTAATCCAACAATAGTGATTAAAAAAAATTCCACGAGTTGTGTTGTTCAAAAATGCTTTTATGGTACACATTGTAAAAGTACAGCCCTCGTTGCCATTCCACAAGGGAAGTCTTAAAAGTACAAGGAAGCCAAACAAATGCAGGTAAGTAGTAGTAAATTTTTTTCATTCGATCAAGTTATTTTTGGAAAAAATAATGTTTTTTTGTAACAATTAGGATTGGATTTGCATTTCACCTTTACCTGAATCACCTGAAAGGACCGTTAGTACTTTTATTCCACGAACGAAACATAATTTTATTGGGAAGGAAACTTTCACTTGACGCTTTCACCAACGCGATATACCTATTCCATATTCGTTGTTCATTACTCGTTCCACGGAGGAGGAGAGGAGATCGTGAGTTGTCCACTCACGTTCAGCTTTTAAGACACTCAAAAAGGAATGCTATGAAAAGGCGGTGCGGAGAGACATGTCAAGTGACACGGCGGACGAAATCATGGGTTCGTCAACCACAACCTCATCTTCTTCTTCGTTACGACATTCCTCGTCGTCTCTTTCTTTGCAACTCTTTGATCACTATGATTTTATAGAACTGCTTGCTTTCTTTTATTTTGAGAAACTCAGATCCTTTCTCACCACTTTTGTTTTTAACCTTGGTTGCTTCATTTGTTTGGTTACCTACTTTCTTATGATTTTAGTTAGCGGCGGAGTATTTTTGGTTGCTGTACTTGTCCCATATTTGGGTTATAAGTTGTATCAGAGGCTTTGTAAGTGTTCGGAAAACGGAGAAATATGTTTTGCAAGGCGGAGAGCCGTAGGCGACGCTGGAGGTGCGGGAGACGTGTTTCGAAACTTCCTACAGGGTAAAATCATTCCTAAAGTGGAACTTGATTTTCCCTCTGGCCTCCGTGCTGGCCAAACGGTTAATTTTCGAGTTGTGGTAAGAGTCTGCAATTATATTGGAATAACCGTATTTACCTTCATGATTAACAACTTGACTAGCAAGCATAATTGGTTGAATACATGTCCATGAAATTCGTAGTTTCCACTTCGGCGTCATAGAAGACTCCAAGTTGTCCAGAATGAACCGGCCGACCTTCCCTCACTCCAAGAATCTGTGTATCTACAGGGAGATTATAACTTAGCCAGTTTAAAGATAGAAATACTCAAAGAATCAAACTCATCAATGTCAACAGTTCGTATAGAGCCCGTAACTGAATTCCTTCCAAGAAATCCTCAAGATGCCAATGCTACATGTGATGTTCTGCTGGTCAGTTTTCACGTTCAGGAAGCCGGATTTTATCAAATACACGTTTTGTATGAAAATGAACACTTGTCCGGAAGCCCTTTCCCTGCCCCCTTTGATCCTGCCCCTATTGATGCTGAGAAAACGTTGTGTCTTAGAGAAGCTCCTATAATTTTATCCGTTTCCGCTGATATCATGAACATATCCATCAGACCTCTCGACCGTTTCGGTAACGAATGTAATTTTGGAGATGTTGACCCGGAAAAGTTCCACCTTAAAGTAATTGATGGGCCGCAGCCGCCGGCAGATGAGAATGCAAATCAAACTATTGACACTGTGATTTTCAATTTTACTCGTGAACTCAAGCGGAGATTCTGCTCAACCTCTGGGAATGTGGAAGAGCATTTAGAAGTTCAACTACAAATGGAACTTTTCCAACCTGGAATTTTCTTTGGTGTCATCAGCTATGATAGCACAGTGATTCAAAACGGAAGCTTTGACATCATTGTTCTATCCCCTGATGAGCATGCAATTTTGCGAGAAATCTTAAATAACAATCCTGGAACGAGATACCAAGAGGCAAAATTGCATAGCGTGGCTGGCGAAGTGCAGAGAAAGTCTCGTCAAGTTTATGTGTACGTGTCGGCCAAGCTTATTGCTGTGAAGGAATATTACTTTGGACTGATTCCGTCCCGGGTAGCGACTTACCGGGTTCTTCCAGTAACAAAGGTACATACCATCAATCATCACACATAATATCCAACCGCAAACCGTTACCTAATGAATAGCAATAATTGACACTTACGGTTGTAATTACTTCATTTCAGTTCAAACTCGTTACCAACAAAACGGATCCGGCAAACACGTGTTTAGTGTCAATATCCGACAGAACGCAGCCAACATTGGTATTGGATATGGATGTGACCAGTTGCAGAATTGCAATGGCATTGTTTGCTCTTTTTCTGAAGCAGCGTTTAGGTAAGGATACGTGAACTATTATGGGCGGCTCCAGCCCCTGCAATAACTAATAAATAGTATTTATACTGATAAATTACCACAAAATAGGTGGCTCTGAATCCTTTCCAAATAAGCAAAAATTCTTTTATGAGGAACTCAAGAGCGGAAGGGATGTGAACAATAGAACCACCACGGCATTTATCTTCATTCAGCGAGGCAACCTCGTCAATTCGGTAATTAAATTGGTGCAATCAAGAACATTAATGAGGATGAGCAACGAGATTAAACATGCGTTTTATATTTGTAGACATTGGCGGAAACTAAAAGCTTCACTGGAAAGGACTGGTGTCGAAATTTTAAAGTAAAATTTGCGGAAGAGGAAGGATCTGACGATGGGGGATTGCGAAGGGAATGGCTAGATCAACTCTGCATTCTAATGTTTGAAAACAATTCGGAAGGAATGTTTTGCTCATTTGGGAATTCTAGACTGGTCCATCCTAACCACCAACGAGATCATAGTAAATGGACCTTGAAACATTACGAGTTGGCTGGGAAAGTCGTGGGGAAATGTCTCTTTGAAACTGCCATCGGAGGATTTTTTAAGCAAATGGTAAACGGACGATTTACACGATCGTTTCTTGCGCAGATCATAGGATTTCCTCCTCAATACAAGGTAGCAAAACATTTTTGTAATTATAAACAAAATAGTCATTTTCTTGCAAAACTGGTACAAATATTTATATGCTCCTCTGCTTTCAGTATTTTGAACAAGATGACCCCGAATACTACTTTGGGAAAAGTTAAATATCTACTGGACAATGATATAAATGAGATGGAGCTAACTTTCTCAGAAGAAGAGTACAGCTCATCAGGCCAGCTTGCAAAGGTAGCTTTACGTTGGTGCTTGCTTAATCCGCAATTGAACTTGAGCCAAATTTTTATTTTTCGCCTGATTTTCATTGATTATTATCAGGTTGTCGACTTAATACCCAACGGTCGTAAAATAGCGGTTAACAATGAGAACAAAGAAGACTATTTAAATGCCCTTGCCCAATATCGGTTGCTCACGCGCGTTAAACGAGAGATCGAAGCGTTTTTAAAAGGCTTAGGAGAAATAGTACCTGACGGTTTGCTATCAAATTTCGACGAGAACGAACTAGAGGTAATAATTATTTTCGAGTTCGTATTATACAAGCTTGTTCGCTCATTCATAAGGACAAGGTGTTAAAAACGATGAAATGGACTAAAAAATACTCCTTTCAGATACTTCTTTGTGGGAAGAGTGTATTTGACGTGAATGATCTCAAAATGAACCATGTGCAAACTGACGACAATAGCAAGTACCGGAAGGTATTGCCTTGGTTTTGGACCGCAGTCACTAGTCTTACTGATGATGAGAGGGGCCGACTTCTGCAGTTCGTCACTGGCAGCTCAATATTACCCCACGGAGGATTTAAGGAGCTAAAACCAACCTTCAGAATTACCGTTTACGAGACAGTAGGGAATCTCCCAATTTCTCACACATGCTTTAACGAGATTTGCTTATCTGACCACCGCAGCTATGAAGAGTTTGAGAAACGATTGAGATTAGCAATCAGCGAGGGATGTACTGGTTTCGCAATGATGTGAAGTAATTAATTACACGTGTTTGTTTGTTTAGTACATTAATGTAGGTTATCACAATCAGATTAACAAAAGAAAATCATAAAAGTGCAATATTATGTAGTTATCTTTATAGGTCCACGAATTGAAATTTTTGAAAGCAATAATAAGAAAAAGGTGAGATTTTATGAGTACTCAACAAAGCACGTACTTAAAAAGCAAACTCGTTAGTCAACTCAAAAATTAAAAATATAGTGCAGCACCGAAGATCAATCTGTAATCAAATTTTAAGGTGTAAAATCAATATACATTTTGAACAAAGAAAAGGAAAAACCGTTCAGTTCTATATTACGTATATATATATATATATATTCAAGTATTTAATTATTGTAGATAAAAGACTCCAAAGTACCTTATCTATAGCTCATCCTTTCAGTCATTAAAATATGAAAGACAGTTATTTAATTGCAATATAATATGTTAAATCAATGGCGCCGCCGCATACAACGCTATGTTGTGTACATATTTTTAAGACGTATTTCTCCTCATTCTACGCCAGAATGAGGCTCCTTGTAAGAAAGCATGTAGCTTTCAATTGGTATGCGTTTACCTTAACGGCAATATATGTGTCCAAAAGTGCGTCACGTCCTACGTAAAAAATTCATCATAACCAAAAAGTTATGTGGTGACTGTAAAGACTCTCGCATAGTGTCTCTTCCACAATAAAAATAAATAAATTTAACAAATTTAAAAATGCAATACACATTAGATTATACTTTACCAATCTATGATTACTTGCCGTAATTTATATTTTGTGTTATCAAGACTTGATTGTATGGAAATGGACGTGTGTGTGGACTGTGAGTATGAATCATTAGTGGACGTGGTGTGTAAGCTTGAGGAGTTTCCAATGCGTAAATACGCGTAACATTTATTCCCACATGAATGGGACAAAACTAAAACTACCTCTTCTTGATTAGTATATCGACATTCTCAATAGCACTTAAGCTCAATTCAATATCATATATGGTATGTGATTCATGCTGCCGCAACACTCCTTACCGAAGAGGTTATGAATTTTGATTTTTGTTATTATTTCTGTGATTTCTGACTTAAAATATAAACGTAACTATACGTACTTCACCTAATTACCATTTAAGTAAAAAAAAGAGCAAATGTCATTTGCTTTACGTAAGTATAGAGTAATAAAACGTTTATGAAACCAATCAATCAAGAGTGTAATTTGCATTATTACTTAATTGACGGAAGCCAATAGCATTCCAAGTTTTACTATACAGATAAAGTGCGAGACGTTTGCAAAAGTAACGCTATGCATACAAGAAACATCCGTGCGTCATGTGATGTCATTCTGACAATTATTCCGTCGTGTGGAAATCCTGCTGGCGAGAACTCCACTTCCCCACATGCTTTGTTCTTCCGTGACAGCATGAAAATACAGGGCTCACTCTTATCCCCTACACGCCATAAGCGAATCTGCAATGACAAGGTCCACAAAAGGTGAAGCAAATTAACGAGAAATGAGACTTTGCCATGCCCGCAAATCGCCTTCGATTCAACATTAAACACTTTGATGGCATACCTTGATATCCTTTATAGGAACCGAAACTGAAGTTTCACGTTTACCGTTTACAACTCTGTCTATAAATATGACGCCTGTCTCCTTTTCAAATCTTAAAGTGGAGCGCAGGATGCGTCCAATATCCACCATTCTTGAGTCGGAAATGACTGCTTCGAATGGCTTGTCCATGAAATCCCGTTCTATGTTGGCTAATTCTTCATAATATGTCGCGACAATGGTGAAATCCCCGTGTCCAATCAAATCATCGTTGTATTTTACTACAGCTCTGTAGATCCCAGGTGATTTAAGGCAAAGTTTTAGAAAAACCATACATTTGAACCTATCACGATCTGGATGTTTAGTTTGCAACGAAATAAACTTTGCCTGCGTGAGAAGTCAAAGGAGCATAAGACTTTAAATAGGTACGTATTAAGGTTAATAATGTTATGAAATTCTGACTAACGCCAAATTCCGGGCTTTTCCCTTGTACAGAAGGACAGGATTGTAGGTGACACGAAAATTTGGCCAGATGAAATTTATTAGTAGGATTCATATATTTATCAAAAGTGCAAATTGCTAGCATGTTTCCAACTTTCATGTTTGAATCACTGCTGCTGCTGAGGCACAAAATAACGGAGCCTTTCTTTATTTGAAGAGTGCTCACTTGTGGGTTCATTTCCAGCCCTACAACTTTCACCGTCACGGAAGACCGTGCATTCGAAGATTTCATGCTCAGTTCTACAGTGAATTCTCCAATTTTGTAAAGTATCAACTCAAGATAAATTCCATTGACCAAATTCCGATTTCGTAATATGTAATCCTGTCCAAACACCAACCGCATGCGTTTCTGGGTTGCGTGTTTCACTTTGGGGAAAATATGGAGCCTGTACTCATTTCGTGGCATTACTTTGGGGTTGACCTGGAACTTTCCGCTCCAATGTGGAAACTTCCTTTTGCAATTTACGATTAGATTAAGCATAGTCACAAAATAGCAATACAAGGTCTACGCAGCCATACATTCAGAAATCTTACCATTCTTAATATCTTACCGTAACTTTAAAGTAAATTTGTTCTCCAACGCCAAACAAGGTCCGCTTGTAGGTTGTTCTACTGTTCAATTCAATCTTTGCTTTGTGCTTGCCCAAGTGAACTTGTAAGAGACTGTCTATAACGACAAACATCCATGCAGATGTGCACACAATTGCGAACAGCACTCCGAGAACAATTAACATAACTGTGCTACGTTCCAGCTTGTCCAAGTTCCACATGTCGGCTAGGTGCGTTACTGTGTTAATATTAGGCAAATTAAAAAAAATATGCACCGTGCAAAAAATAAAACTGTATTCGATTAGATATATAGCACCAGTTTGTGAAATGCTTGTATGCTTGTAATGTTATTTTTGTTTTTATAAATCACAGATTCTGTGGTACTGAATATATATGAATGATGTCGAATACACCTTGAGTAGTACCAGTACTGAAACCCGTTTTATTTAATTAACCAAAGAAAAATCATTCTCAAGTGTGCATATTAGCATTAGCAGCAGCGTTGCGTTGTTATGTGTAATTAATTTAATTAATTTTAGAAGCATTATTCGCCGCGTCTGTAGAATCATCCTGACGAAACAGCCCTTTGTTGGGTCGCGGCTGACAACACGGACTGGTTCTAATTGCAGTCAGTAGCGCTGTTTGGAACGTTTCAAAATCCCGTTGGTCACTTAAACAAATGCAGTGTGTTGTCGGGTCCGCCACCGGAAGCTGACCATATGAGCAACTCATGCGAATATTAAATAGGGGTTGGAGCCTGGAGAATCCTCCTGGCGGAAGTATAGAGCTGCCGGTGATGAATTGCAAAAATTTTGCTTGGTCTATGGGCGAGATCCCCACTAAAGAATTCCAAAACCACTTTATTACACGTGGAAACTCGGGGTGTCGCTCTTCACTAATTATCTTGCAAAACTTTTTCAGCTCAAATACATCCAGTTTGGACCATCCACAAATCAACAGCTTTGAAATAATAATATGATCTCTTTTTAGATATATACTTGTCAGCCACCCCAATCATTTTTTATTTCCATTTTGCTCTACACCTTGACCTACCTCAAACTCATTTTCATCAAAGTTCAGTAAATACTCTTCGGGAATGATGGCTGTGAAACCTGCTCGAAAGGCTTGGATTTCTCGAGCTACTTTGCTTTTTAGTTGATAGTTGGAAAGGGCATTGAGATATGTGTGCATATTATCCTCCGTCACTAACACATTTTCCCCGTTTTCCACTAATGAGGCCATCTAATCTCAACGAGGGACAATGAATAAAGGTTATATGGAACCATTTAGAATTCGCGTGCAAAATAATTATGATTTTATAAATTAAACACCTACCCTGTCAAGCTTGCCATATACGTCGTACTCAGGTACTGTGAAAGTCACCAAGCCACTTGCTAGGTTTTGCTTTGTTAGAGTTGTAAGAATTGACTGGTAAAATTCCGGTATATCCCTTTCCAACGTCTGATCATGGGATATAATGAAAATATATATTGTATTAATACTACGGTCATGCATATGAAATACTTTGAGATATTTATAACATAATTTTTACGAAATATATACAAGGGCATTGGGTGTGGAGCCAATAATTTGCTGAAGGAATGCCCTAGAGAACCTAACATTCATCCTACAGGAGTCAACCTTTTTCCCTTTCGTCATCACCCGTTCCACTAGGGATTTCCCCAGAAGCTTCCCGGCCAGCTCGTAATACTGTAAACACCATCTCCTATTATTACGAGATGGATTAGGGTGAATGAAACGGGAAACTTCACTAATGTTGCAAAACATTCCTATTGGATTATTCTCCAGCATGGTGTCAACAAGGAGGTCAAACCACTTTAGATATCCTGCTTCTCCATCCAATACTAAAAATCATTTTTTTACAAGTTTTGAAACGTTATAATAAAACATACTAACATACCTCATTGTTGTTATGATTAAAGGGGCTCTTACGTGGTTCTCCAGCGAACGCTACAATGAAGGGGTTGTACCAAGTTGCTCCTGTGAATCGTTTTGTTTCTTCCAAAGACTTCAGGTGGGTCAATAAAAAAAGTCATGTCGTGCTTACTTTTTTGCTAAAAGGTACAATAATTAATCACGAACGCATGTACATACCGTCGTTAAAAGATCTAGACTACTTATTTTCAGCAATTGAAAGCTGTCTTCATGTGCAAATGTTGTTCTAGTGACATGAGCCTTCAAAAAGTCGAAAAAGTATTCCTCCTTTTCCGTGAAAGACAGAGGGGTACCTAGCAAAAATGTGAAATTAGTAATTTCGCTCTACGTAAATATCGGCAATTCTTCATCAATTAGACTATGTAGCACCTTCAGTAAAAGCTCGAAACTTCATGTATAATGCCATTAGCATGCGTGCATTTGACGCAGACATAATCAGGTTTAGTTGATCATCAGGATCCGTAATTGTCACAATATACTTCTCCTTCGCATCAGTTTCCGGTCTAACACTAATCTGAAGAAAAAAGCGAGAGAGAAGCCAATTCAGTTAAATCTGAAAAAGTTTTTAAAAAAGATGCATTGGGTAATCCACACCAATCCATCAGTCGCTTCTACTACTCCCAAGTCCCAAATTACATACATTCATACAACCCACACCAAACACGCAGTCGCAAACCTTAGTATCTCCTTGGACAGGAAAGAGCGCTGCCCTGGTAAGTAAAACAGTCCACGCCACTTCCTTGACACAGATGAACTTTAGCGAAACATTCAAGTACACTTCTTTTGTCTCTTCCAGGACGGTATTGGCAGTGCCCGAATAGTACCCGTAACTTGTTGGATTGTTTACGTCAAATCTTTGTACAGACGGTTGGAAAATTTCCGCTTTCAACTGGGTCACATCGGAGGGTCGTGGTTCTTCTAGGGTGGGCTCCAATTTGGCATATTCATCTGGTGTCAGCGAAACGATTGGGAAGGTACCGTTCTTGAGAACGCGCCCATCATAAGTTACACATCCCTCAAAAATCCCATATGAAGTTAGGGAGTTTACTCGAAGAACCAGCATAATGGAGACTCGATCTTGAAAACGATTTTTCCTGACAGAGCCCCCGAAAAAGGAGAAACATGCATCCAGGTTTTCCTTCCACCCGTCTCCGATAAATTGGCACAATTTCCCGTGCGTCTCTCGGTATGATTTCTCCGCGGAAGCATTGAAATCAAACTTGTCCAAAGACAAGCCTTCATCTGAACATGGGTAGCCGGTGCGATCCTTTGGGTAAATAGTAATTGTTTGCGGCATATTATCAGTGATTAGGACGGGTGTAGAGGGAACAATGACTTCACTCTCCTCCGCACATATGACATCCGGAGAAACAGTGATTTTAAACGGATTTCCGGGCACGCCAAACCCATTATATCGAAGGTCGACATCGTATGTTCCACACTTGTTGGCAGTAAATGCCAATTTTATCTTGCCCTGTTCATCTTCCGTAAATCCTTTAATTGCAGGAATATGCTGATTTTCTAGCTCAATTCTTGCAGTAATCCCGTTAAAAAATGATTCCGTAACGTCAACGCCAGTTACGTCGCGGAATTTGGATCCAGTTGGAATGAATCCCTGTGGAAAGTCCTCATTAATTGGTATTTTTGGTGTGGAATGACAAAGGTAGTGAAATGTGCATAATATATACCTACCGAACCTACCGAAATGGCACAAATCACGTCATCCCCTACTTTATACGGGCCAATGTTTTCCCAGTGAATGCGACAACTTTCAGCAAGAAAATAGTCGGATAAAATGGGTATTCCGTCCAGGCGGTGGTAAAGCCAGATAATCGGCAAAGAGGCAACTGCAAAATTCGCCATAAATACAAGGTTCTACTATGATTTTGTTATTATTTATATTATAAACTTGTTGAAATTAAAACAGAGTTACAAACCAATGAGGTACACCAGGGTTGGCTGCGAACTTAATCGATCGAGTAAAGTTTGTGCTACATTTGCAAAACTGAGAGCGGGCAAGCCATTGTAATAGTCCCACAAATCTTCTTTTGCCACAGAAAGCATTTCATGTAGATATGAAATTATGTCATTCGCGACGTCCACCAACCATGCCATGTTAAATTAGGTATTAGGTTAGATGTGAAAAGTTATGAATGTGACTAAAAGATATTTTTGCTTTAGGGTTGTGTTAGGTTAGGTGAGAGATGTTAGGGTATGAATATGAAATACTGATTTGTCAATTCTTTATCGGTTAGGAAGGTCATTATGGTATGGTGCTTAAAATAAATTCTGTACTTCTAAATTCCTAGTAACTTGATGCTGACATAAGTACGTAGTTACTATGGTCAAATACGAGGTTACGTGAGCTATCTATTGACCCTGTTGGGTCCCATATAATATCACTCCAACTCCAACGGCAATTTGTTCCTGAGGCTTGTAGCTTCCGATCGACATATAGCACGGCCCTGGGCGTGCAGTGACAGTGAGTGAACTTTCCCTGTACCCAATTCATACAATCATGCTTCATATATGATTTCTGGGTGATTCGGACGGGGTACGTCATGTTTCTTCCATTTAGAAAAATAAGCAAACCCCACAAATGAATATGTACGTATAGGTTAATGATGCTGGTTGTTTTAGGTTTAGTATTTATTTGACTCTAGAATAATTTCTACTTTCACTATAGTTCGTTGAAGAAACATATATCGGTTATGATAGAATTATTATCGGTATTATAGACTGATGACTCTTTACTTGAAATATAAACATCAGGTTACAATGTGTTGTATGTATAGGTACGTACACAGACTGACATATTATTTTTTCACATTCAGACTTCAAGCGAATTTACACTCGGAAATACGTTACAGATTTTTTCATAGAAAGAATATAGCATTCAAAATGATACACATCCTTACATTTAAAAAAACTTAAGCGCATAAATATTATATTTCTAACTTGTACATTGCTTATTAACTGCATAAAATAATCAACATTAAATATCCCTTTCGTCAAACCTAACTCTGCCGCTTGGTATTGTTTTATTGGGAGCAAGAGTAAACAAGGGTTGAAGCTGACCAGTTTCCATTAACATGGAGGCTTCTCTCCTTACAACTCCCTGGGATAATCTTTTAGCCTCGTTTCTTAAGTAAGTTTCTTCTTCAATAACAATATGTTCTATTCCAAAAGAGGAGATGACTACGTTTAGCACGGTAATAACGAAAATCTGAATAGTAATAAGATTGTTGAGGATGTCTGCGAGTCTTTGAGACTTTGGCTTGTTGATGTTGAGAGAGCCGATGAAGAGGAAGCAGATTCCCACCGACACCTGCATACACAAACGAATGATATATGATGCATGATTGGTGATGTAGTAAATACTATAAATATTTAATTCCTAATTAATCTTTTCCACGTATTCACACTACTGATTCTGCACACAATGAACAACTATAGGTATACAACGACCAATTTACATACAATTGTTACACCAACATCTCATTTCCGTGCTTCTTCATTTTCTCTTAAAGTAATATAGTAAAATTAATAATCTGCCATGCCCACATGCTTGACTCCAAACTCCACTGACTAATGGCAAGTAAATGAAACACAATAAGTTAAGCAAACCACAATAACCACTTAATGTAATTCTCAAAGTAAGAAGGGAGCCTGTGATCATGGAATTTTACCTTGGCCTGGGCCGCACTTTGTAAATGTGCGTTTCATCACTAGATCCAGTAACAATAATAAGAGACTCACAAACTCAGATATTTACAGTTAAATTGTGCGTATTATGTGTACAGTGCACACTCTTTGCTTGCATTTTATAAGCTTGTTAATGCTAAAAGTCCATTGTGACTAGGTTTAGAAGTATTCCTTCTGACATAGACATTTCATAATATTATATCGGATTAAACACAAAATTTACTTTACATTTGCAGTATAAGTACTTTACTGCCAATTTTACAATAAAAAATTGTTCACATTAAAAGTTCAGGGTATACTTACACATCTGCATACATATATCTAACAGTTTAACTTACAATTGATTATAAATGTACAACTACTCCAGCTATTTGATCTGGTGCTGATGACAACTTAAAAATTTACAATGCGCTAGCTGACACATATGTTGGATCAAAAGCAGAAATAATGACGTTCATAACCACTACGATGAACGACATGGCTACATGAAGATTGTTCATAAAACTGGCAGAGTCCATGTAATCAGGGAGATGAAGACGGCAATCACGTAGCATATTCAGAGACAGTGAAAGGATTCCAGATACAACCTGGATGAGTTATTGAGAGAAATATAACTTTCCAACTTTATCCCTTTTTATTAGACATATACATTTATTTTTAAATATCTGAACGTTTGTGGGCTTTATTGATCTCATTATTTTACGTTTAATAGCTAAGCTTGAAACAAGCATGCGTAACATGGACAATTTTGGCAAATTTTGATTTAAAAATTCCCGTAAACGTCTATAGTTTACCAACATAAAGCATTTATTTGCAGTCGACTTTATAATCACAGTAGCGAATGCATTCGGTTCATGATCAATCTAACTTTAACCTAGTTAACAACTTATACACACACTTTTAAAGCGGTGCGATGTAGCGGTATGTTTGCCAAATAAATTTTTTGCTGCCAAAACGCGTATTTCATATAGACACTTGCACAAAAACAAATAAAGTGCAATCATTATTTCTCATTGCCAGTTTAATATTTTTTTTGTTGCAGCCGGAAACAGTCTGCTTCTTGCATAGGCGTGTCGTGACGTTGCTTGCGTTCTCCATGTGTATTTTTGTTTCTTAATTGATACAAAGCGTACTACCTATGAATGTAAATAGAGTTAAAATGCAATAATGGAAATACCTGTAGCGCAATTGAAATGGCGATGAGTGTGACCATCAGAGTGTAAAAGGGATGTCTCTCTTTCCCAACCTGAAGAACGTATTTCAGCTGGGATGCATTGGCAGTCAACAATGCGATATCAAGCATTCCTAAAAATCAGCACAGGAAATACGCAAAGTAAATCGAGTAACGTCATTTTCATGCTATTTCAGTAGCCACACCACAAAACGACTTTCAGATTCACTTGAGCACCCCTTCGCTGGTATACTTTGTTGGTATATCTCAAAATTAGTCGATCTTACCTTGAGCAATCGTTTTCTTTGTTGCATATCTATTCATATTCATGGTTGATTGCTGCCCTTTACCCTGCAACGAAAACAAAAGAGCACTTGACAATGACAAACCAACTTGTGAGACTCGTAATCAGAATCAGCATAATGCCGAGCACTGGGCAAACAAAAGTCTGACGAAAAAGACATTGTAGTCACAATTCCTTTACTTTGGCGTAATATTGTAAACTGACATTTGCTTGCTCTTTTTTAATCTTTAGAAATATGTACCTGATCCACTTTTGCTAGATTATGTTTTTTAAATGTAATGATACATTGAACTCAATGACATGGCTAACAAGTTCGCCTGTAAGTACGTTGTCATTGCTCATGAAAATGCGCATTGCCTAATAGCATTAGCACACGTCGAAATGTGTAGACCAGATTCAAGGTTCTTATGCGGTGCGTGACAATATATGTGACAAATTATTGACTAATAATTGTAAAAACTCATATTGACATAGGAAAACATTCCATAACACCTCATTTCCGGTGGCTACGCACGCTAGATTACGTTTTCTAGATTATAGGTTAATAGGTTCAGATGGAACCTATAACATTATTATTACGCGTTAATTTTATGACTGACTAACCTCCGTTTCCTCGCCAGGTCCAACTTCGGTCATCGCGACTGCTTCGCCTTCCGCTTCAGAATCTGAATCTGTATAAAGAAAAGACATTTTAAAGCATACAAATTAAACTGTCTGTACCAACAGTAATCAACAGTCTGGCGAAGGAGTTGGAACTGTGCTACTTTTCCATGATGGGAGGAATATAAAATATACTACATAGTTCAACTGTACGTCTACAATATACATGCGTACACATGTTGACTCTTGGCTTGAATGGGGACGTCATTTTCTAGTTTTTTTTCTGTAGCCTGTTGACACTAATAATAATGATCGACTAATCGTAAGACTAAAGAAACAAAGCAAAATCGATTGGGATTTTTCGTGACAATTATAATTATTTACTCACATTCACGATTGCCACTATGCCTCATTTCGGTGCGCATTCAGGCAGGCAACAACTCAAACAACGGTGCTGTGATTTGATTTGATTGACGTAATGTGCTGTGCAATTTTTGTGACACGTTTGCTTCCTATTTGTTAACAAGCTTGCTGGTTTATTACTACTTATTCAAAAAGTTACAATTCCAAAATAATTGCATATCAGAATACGCGCGTGTGTGGGAAACTGCAAGGTGTAATACAGCAGTACAACAGTACAAGTCAGGCAACTGGCAAACGCTGATGACTGTGACTGGCTCAATTCAGTGTCAATTTACTCTGTAGCAGTTTGTTCAAATATTTTGCTTGTCAATCAATTCAGGATTAGGCAAATGTCGGCAAACATGATTTCACTTTGTATAGCTACAAACGAATTAATACTCCCAAATACCGTGAAAATATTGTAATTGATTGAGGTAATATTACATTGTGGGTTAAACACACTTGGTGGACTGGTGCACTGACTGGCGAGTGAGCTTCTTCGCATGGGCTCCAAGGTGCATAGATAGGAGCTTAGTCAATTCATATATGTTGTTACTCGGAGGAGGATTCTCGGAACATCCCATGCGATTTACGAAACACTAAAACGTATCGCAACTTATGAAAGCGTGGGTGCAATTTTATAAGATTTTTAAAACAGAAATAGCAACAATGTACACCATACTCTATACAGCTTATTGAAACATATCATCCTCAATACGTTTCCAGACACATATATGTATCTGCAATACTGCTCACATCACAAATGTGCTTACAAAAAAATCACAAAAAAACGTTCGTAGAAGGATGTTGCTTCTAAAGGATGAACCAAATATCAAATGTGCCTCACTGAGAGATTTACCATACGCTGTAGTCATCCGATAATAAGATCGGTATGCAGTGTCATGCCTTGCACACATCTAAATTCGTCAACATTCTCACAATCAGTTCTCAGTTCGCACGGAATTACTAGGATTATTTGCAGAAAGCTGAACTAATTTTTAAACTATATACGGGCTATAATATAGCCCATCAAAATCCACAATAGAAATATTGTGATGCAAAGCTTGTCTTTTGTATGAATATTTTATTTCGAGTGCACAATTGAATACGTGTAAATGAACACCATGTAAAGTGTCAGCTTTATATAGAATCTTCATTCAATTAAATATCAATGATTTTTTTGAAAACTTACGTGAATAAGTTGCCTATTTCAGATACAGCACTGTTTTTCACAATTTTGAATTTCTCAACAAGTTCAGCTCACGATCAGCAGAAATCTTGAATTTATAGCATAAATGAAAAAAAATTTACACTTGAATGCTATTTTTACTTTTGCGGAAGCAGTCGCGTCCGTATGTACTTTCCCTACCAAGGAATTTAAAAAAAACACGAAACGGACAGAATCTCTCAATACCGATGCATGAACTGGATAAAAATAAGTAATGTTGGCCTATGCGGTTGAGTTTTCACTTTCAACCGATTCCGGTTTGCATGACAGAGGACAACGAACCTGGTCTGGTTGTTGGTAGCACACTTTTTTTTATTGGTAACGGTGGTCAGTCCAGAAAGTGTCCCAGTCGTGTCAACACGCAATGTTCTGTTTATCTCACAAAGTAGATTACTTTTCCTGGTCCGGTTCGCGAAATTGGAATGAATGAGCTGCTATGTGTATATTATAAATATATTAGAACTACACGACCCTTCCAGGTGGAGAGTTACGTTAATTCTCAGATTAGGAGCAGCATTGCAGCACAAGCAGCAAACTAGCTAGTAGTACAATAGAAGCGATCATGCACACCGTGCATTGTATTCGTATAGCCCCCTGGTTTGCAAAACTGCGAATATTTTGGCATTTAAGGAAGCGATGCCCTTTTGTGTGCACTTTATACAGTTTAGTACATAAACATCTTTCTTTGTATCACGTAACTTTGTATTCTTGCCATTTCTTGCGTATTCTCTACGTATATTCTTCAGTATTCTGAAATATGCACGGCATACACAATATATAATGCACATATACATATATCTTTCTTGTAAAATATTACTCAGCATGTAATGATAGGATCTTTGTACTATAAATAAACTTTTGTGACTTTTACGAAAAGTGGAGGTGCTCTTTCGTTCGTTTGTTATATTCCCGTATTGTGTTGTAAGATGAGTGAGTAAAACTTCCGATTATGGCGCACTCATTGATTTTAGAATAATTTCCATTCGATCATACTAGTGTTTAGCGTATGTATGTACTCAAAAGGATACGATTGACATTTATATGAATGGATAGTGGAAACCATAATAAATTTTTTACAAATGTTCCCCAATATTAAAAGTTTGAGGATTTTGAAAGCAATGCCGAATTTTATTTTTTTGCTTGTAGATGTATACGGAATTATACTAAATATAGTCATTGGTCTATAGTCCCTGCTCCTGTGTCCTGCGAATCCTTTGTTGAAACGATGATTCATGTATGCTTTCACTTTCAGATGATTCAAGATGTGAATAAAAATTGTTTGTTTGCCATGCACCAAAGTTATAATTCCTCTATATGGTATTTGGATGGGTGCTACTTCAATTAAGTATGCTATCAAGTGCGCTCAATTTTTCTACTAAATCCGACCGAACTATTTAGTATGACTCTCTCTCTCTCTTGCAAAATTGGAGAGTGCACAATGTTTCAATTTACAAGGTTTCGCTGCGTCTGAAAGTGAAAGTGCATCAAAGTCTCAAACACAAGGGACAAGCAGTCACATATTTGTACTCGTCCGAGAACCGCGTAACCTCTGTAATCATTCCCAATAATTAATTGTCCATGAAACGGTCAACACTTTTACTTGGTTTGACTGCTACATTACTACTCATGCAAAAATAAAATTTCACGCATCATTTGTGTACGAAAATGTGCGAATGATTATGGACTAAATAATATGCCCCGGATTAACGAGGCATTAGACTTGCACTCAGTCAGATTGATTTAAATGTACAAGGGGAAAACTTGCAAAATACTTGATACCAACCACATGGACTATGGACCACACCACTTTAATTCCATGCGTGCATGTATTTATTATATTATGTGCCGTCATCAACGGCATATAACATCAACAGCACAAGGAGAATTGCCGCCGTTGATCCGAATGATAACGTCCAAACGGTTCAACCGATACTTTTGCATATACATACACCTATGACCTTCCGTATTGAATTTGAGCAAAATCGGTCAAAGCTCAACGAGGCAAAGTGACACATCAAAGGGACGAGTTTACCACAGGCAGACAAAAGTATAAAAGCAACATAATATGTATGTACATTATCTCTCACGGTACCTCACTATACCTCCTTATCAGCAGTACTCGCCACACAATTGTCCCTTATCTCTCTCCCTCTCTACTTATAGCACCTACTTCTTCCGTAAATCTGGATGATCTCGAGAACAAATATTGTCTCAGAGAACATCCGTGTCCGTCCTCCGCTTTTTTTGCCGGGCAAGTTTGGCTGGGCAGACAAGCGGACATGCGGGAGATAACAGATAGTAGTGGTAGGTAAGGGAGTCAATTTTATAAAGTGCGGAAAAATAAAGTACGGAAATAAAAAGTACTGTTCAAGAATCGGTTGCTGATAACA
>JAANSN010001992.1:9937-27670 GCA_036850665.1 Dicranocentrus wangi | reverse complement strand
GGCTTTCGAATGACACTCCATTCATTATAGATTGCCATTTGAAAAAATAATTTGACTTGACCTTTGACCCGGTTGCGTTTGACCGATCTGGTTCAAAATCATTCAGTCGATTGCTAATGACCTATAGAACCATTGTACCAAGTTTGAGCCAAATCGCTCAACTGGTCTAGGCGCTAGAGTGGTCACGGACGGACAGACAGACAGACAGACGGACAGACAGACGGACAGACAGACAGACGGACAAACATGAGCAAAGCAATACTAGCTTCAGCTTTGCTTTCAGCTCTGTAATAAAGATGTGCATTCAGCAATTATGGTTTTTTTTGGAGGGATTTTGGTGGAGGGTTATTTATTATGATTATGTCAACATTACAAAATCCGAACAGCTGAAACCGTAATATCTAAAAAATAAGTAAATAAATATACTTCTTGTAAAGGGTTAATAAGAGTTGTTACGAAACGCGTGTTGGCTTCTTGGCACGTGTGGATATATATTATATTGCCGTGGTCGTGGTCGTCGTCGTGTAAATTGCTTCTTGGTGTGTTGTGCACAAGGACTCTGTGTATTAGTTTTGATGCTGATAGAAGAAATATAAATAATTAATATTCTGATGGTCTTTATTTTTTGGAAAGTTTTCTGTCGTTGAGAATTAGTAATTGCTTTGGTTTTAAACAATAATAACTCCGTTTCCAGCTAAGTAATTTAGATAGTTTTGAAGCGGAGCGGAGGAGGAGAGGAACGAGGAAGGAACACTAAGAATTTTGCTCCTTAATTGCTCATCCTTCCATCCTGATCCTGCCTGACGCGAGTGGAGGAAGACGACAAGTGGAATAGAGAAATAGGAAAGTCAAAAAGGGAAAAATTTCAAAGGCTGAAGATGAGCTTTTCCAGTGATAACGTGGAGACCGTCGCTGTAACCGAGGTACGTACGGACTTGTTTGTCGTGATGCTAATAATGAGAAGAATTACTACTTACATTTAATATGTATTAGTATTATTATGTAGTATAATTTTGTTGTTTTCAGGCGAAGACAGGTACGTGCTCCTTTTTATGGAGGGTTGAGAATTTTTTGGGGATCCTCCCATCGGACCCAGTGACTCTTGACTCACCCGTCTTTCGCGGTGGAACAAGTTCGAGCTGCGGATGGTAATACTATATATAGTGGTGATAAATTTTTGTGTTTTGTTTTTACACTAACTACTACTGTTGGTTGTGCTTCATCATTTCGACAAGAAAAATGCAAAAACTACTCTCTGATCAAGAGACGAGTCCGTTGAACAACTTGTGGTGGTAGTTGAAAGTTGTTAATGACGAGTAATAATGTTGAGAAATGTTTATTGTTTGTAGGCAGCTCAAGACGACCAAGAAAAGCTATTATGCCATGGAAAGGGTGGAGTACGTGGCCATTTACCTGTACTTAACGGATTGTGGTGACGGGATCACGTCGGCCAGGAAGAAGTTCCAGGTTCGATTTCAGATTAGTATTTTGGATGGCGAGGGTCAACCTGCATGCAAAGCAGGTAAAATCTACCTCCTTAAAATATTTATATAGGATTTTTGAGTTTGAGAGACTTTATGATTTGACGATTTAAAAAAAAATACTAATTTATAATGAACAGGCAGTTCAACAATGAGTCCTGACGAGTTTGGGAAGGGTTCCTTTCGAGGATACGATAAGTTCATCCTTGTAGGGAATCTGCTCAATCCCCAGCGCCGGTTACTAAATCAAAACGCTCTGCAAATTCAGTGTCAAATATGGATTACCGAGAGCGGGCTAAAGCATACCGTTTTCAGAAGTCTTCCTAAAGAACAAAGGGTGAATAAAGCGAAGGAACTGCTGGCTGATGACTTCGGACGAATGCTCAGAGAATCCCTAGGGAGCGATCTAGACATCTGTACCGGGAGAGCAACTCTCAAGGCTCACAAAGCTATATTAGCAGGTACACGACGACATGGCTCATAATATGCTTTAAAGTTTATACTTAACCTGATTTGCATTTGTATGGCAATGGTTATTATACACAAATGAATTTTAGAGTACTGATAAACTTATTTTTGTATGTTTGTAGGTCGAAGTCCTGTGTTTGCGACCATGTTGAATGCAAACATGCTGGAGGAGGAGAGGAGCAGGATTGAAATTCCTGAATTCGACGATGAGGTCGTCAAGGGCATGCTGGAGTATTTGTATACCGGGCAGACAGGCGCAATAGCTACATGTCCCACAGAGCTCTTGCAAGTTGCTGAAAAATATCAACTGACGGAGTTAAAAGAGGACTGTGAATTCGTTGTTGCGGACACGATTAATATAAGGAACGCTGCCGAGATATTGGTTTTGTCTCACTTATCAAATGCATCTCTTTTGAAATCTCGTACCATTGCTTTCATCAGTCGGTGGGTAGAAATACAGTCTTAATCAATATTGATACTTTAGCAAGATTTAGGACTGTTAATCTTGATATTATTATGATTCTTCCAGAAATAAAGAAGAAGTAAAGAAGACAGAAGGTTTTACGACACTGGTCCGGGATAACGTGGACATTTTCGTTGATCTGTACATAGGGGAGTAAAAGTAAACGGGAGATTATAATGAATTGGAATTATGTTGTACAAATTATGCAAGCCTAGGCTAATATATTTGATTTTTCGAGCAGTAAGTAATACATAATACGTCCTGAAGGAATCTGTAAACATTTATAAATAATTTTACACAATTTGAATGGGATCAAATAAGTAGGATAATATGAGCTATTTATTAAAGGAGACTCTGTGTTCGCATATTTGTTATACATTTGTTTTAAGTGGAAGCTGCTCTGTCTCCGGAGCCTTATCGTCAAAGTAGTACATAAACGATGTCCAATAAATCGTATTAATAATGGCAAATGATAGTGGAAATATCTTTCTCGAGTAAATGTCCACTTGCGAGAATTTACTACCCGGCGCCTTGGGCAGTGACCAGGGATCTTTGAACTGTCGATAAAACCACATGCCAATGTCACGTAACATACGAATCAATATAAAGGAAGGTTGCTCTTCTCCGTCTGCGCTCGGCGGTGGTTTCTTTTTGGTCGCTTTGGCAGCAACATCCTTGATCATCTTGTCCATAAAATTAATCGCCGCATATTCCACCATCGACGCGAACACGAAGGAAAAGCAAATGATAACAAACCAGTCAAGCGCTGTAGCATAAGAGGTCCGTGGCATTTGGGATCGACCCCCGAAACCAAGCGTAGTCATTGAGAGAACGGTTGTAACGCCTGGAAACAATATGACATAGCCAACAAACATCATAATATCGGATCACGGATGGATGGGTTACATTAACAAGTCCCTTACTCACTAACAATAAAATTCTACTTTCATTTCATATGAGTTACCTAGCGAGACTCTGGCTGGGACGGCTTGCGGATCGATCCAAAAGCTGACCCAGGAGCAACTAACAATGAGCGTACATGGGACGTAGACTTGGAGCATAAAGTAACCAGTATGTCGCTTCAGATGAAACTTCACCGACACGACGGAAAAGTTATCTGTGGGCAAGAAACCAACAAAACAGTACAGAGAAGAGTCGCTCTCCATTCATCAAATCCCATCCCGACACAATAAACCCAAGCAATAGCAATACACATTACACAATTTTGCATTTGGCGTTGGCATGCAGGAGACACAAGATTTGAGATTGCTCGCAATTAGTTGGCCATAAATTTCGGGAAGGGAAAAAAGACAGACACGGAGAATAAGGGAAAACATAAATAAATATTTGGTTGGTGGTGGCTGCTGGTGGGATGATGACTCATCCCTTTATTTTTGTCATGCTTGTCTGCATCCAACATTATTATCCCGTAACACAAGTTACAACAAGCAAGCTTCTTCGACAACGGTTTTTTTTGCATACAAAAAACATTAGCTGGTTTACCATATTACTTTTTAACAGTCCTATAAAAACTGACAACGTGAGATGCCAACGAGAAGAATGTCGAGCGTATTATATGTGCCATGTTCACTGTCGACTTTCATCTACTTCCACTCGACTCTCCACTGCCGCTGCTAGCTCTTGTTGTGCAATGAAATCAAAAACTGTTCTTTCTCGAAGCCAAGTAATTAGTGTACGACGGGGAATGTGTGGGATGCGCGGGGGGAGTTAGTAGTAGTAGCGAGCGAAAGTTACAAGAAGCCGTGTGTTGATGATTGCTCCGCAGCGACAAGCATGCAAACTTAATGGACGCGTATCCATAATCTGCTAATGCGCTCTTTCATCGACATCATCATCATCATCATCCTTTTGGTGGTTACTGATTCCTCCTCCTTCTCCTACACCTCCATACTTCCTTATCAACAATCAACCGTCGGAAGAAGGAAGGAAGGAATAAACGAAAATAGGAAAAGCTCCATCATCCACCCATCCTCTTTCTCTGTCATCAAGAGCATCACATTCATCCACAGAGGAGAAGGAGTGAAAGAAAGATGGTCAAGAAACATCAGGAGAAGGAGGAAGAGGAGGAGGAGGATATAGGTATATGAGATTCGCAAAAATTTTGCAAAAGGTGGGAGTTTAAATAATAATATTGAGCTGAAAGAGGGGAGGGGATAGCTGAGGAGGGCCAATAAGTAAGGTACGATGCGTGCATCATATTATTTAACCTCATCCAATTAACTTTCGTGTCAGTTTTGAGTCGCTGAAAAATGGGGCGAGACATTTAAATCCACGATTTCAACACACAATGACAGGTTGAGTAAAACCCTCCGCCTACACTCAATTTCAATAGATAGAGTTGGGAGACTATTAAATTAAAAATAAATGTTACTTTTGTGGAGGAGTTAAAGGATGTCACATTTAATGAAAGGGTACACGGACGCGACGACATGGCACACGGAAATGTTAAGTAGCACGTAAATGAGATGAGTGAATAGTAATAAGTTGACATGATGAGCATGCATGATGGTACCTCGGCGACTAGAGAGTCGAATCTCTTCGTCGGTTGTGATTTCTGTAAGATCATACTGAGCCAAGTTGACACCCTCTTCCAGACCCACCGGGTCTTTTCCCGGCGTGGTCCAAGCGTAAAGCACGTCGTTGTTGCTGTAGCCGTCTGCGAAGGGATTTTGTTTTTTCGCGATGAGGTGCACGTGGAGTGAGCCAATAATTTGCCAAACGGAAAACACAAGGGAAGAAAAAGAAATATGTCCATTAATCTCAATCCCATTTGCAAGAGGAAAGGGATTTTTTTTATAATATGACTGCGCGAGTGCTGGCTGACTGGGTGCCAGAGGGAAAACAATGTTTTTTTACACATATATATTTTTTTATAATTTCTAATGCGAAAATATGTGTGACAACTTGTGTGCTTACAGCTTCCTATCTCAAGAGGACAGGACTGGGAATCCAACGGGAATTTACGGAGATGCATCTGACAACTGGCTTTAATTGTCAACCTGCAAAATTTGCACATCGTTTCAGCCATTTACTCATTCATTTGTCAGTTGCTATTAAAGTTTGACGGGGTGGTGGTGGCGTTTGGCGTTCGTTCCGTGTGTGAACCAAACCAATATAAAACCATCATCATATCATACATACCTCATGGAATACGTAAGCTGCCCATCTTGCCTCAGTCGGAGAAATTTGTTGGGCACAGTGATGCTGTGCAGGTACGACTTTTTTCCGTTGACAAAGTAAGTATCCGGCTTCCACACCTTGTCCAGGAAAAGCCAGTTCATCGAGAACTCAGAGAGACCCGTCGTGGATGCATTGAATTTCAGCCGGCTGTCCACCCACATTTGTCGGAAGTAACAATCCATGGAGTATACCTGTCAACAACGACACAAAAATGATGCTAAGAGTATATAGTAGGATGCACACGTTTCGTATGCATCCTTTACAGAAAGATTATGATGATAATGATGATGGTGGTGATACGATGCCACATTTTTTGGAGCCACCAGTGCGTGTCCTAATATAGGTATGCCAAATTATCTTTGGATGCTTCGTTGCTACCGAGACAAATGAGGCGAAGCTTGCTGTTAATGTTTCCACGGTAATTAGTGGTAAATAAGGTGCGTGGTGGTGCACCACGCCAGCATAATAAGAAGAATATACAAATGGGGTCAGAATGTAATCAAAAGTCGGGTGGAACAGGATAAATAATGGTATTAACACAACTCTTATAAAAAAATTAAAAGTAGTACAAGAAGGTAGGTTGCATTCCTCGGGTGCACCAAAACCCTGTATCTTTCATACATACCCAGTTACTGAATTTGCTCAAGTAGAAGAAACCATATTATTTTTCAAACGAATCTGTTTGTTCTGAATTATAGCGCCCACGACAGAAAAAGGATTTTTATAAATGTCAGCTTGCGCTTCGCCTTCCTCCTTCTTCTTAATACCTCATAACCAATTTAAATTATTCTGTCTTACCTCATCTGTCTCTGAAACTGGTCCCAAACTTTTGATATACATGTTCACTTTTATTGTCACGGGAGGACCTGAGTGGAAAAATAAGAAATAAAAAGCTTGGGTTCATCATCGTCATCATCATTATTACTTGCATATCCATCTAATTCCACCGTTGACTACTCTCTTCCTCTCTCTCTATTTCTACCAGTATAGCCAACAACCATTTCATTTCGGCATGAAATACGATCACAGATCACTGCTATGCTCAATTTCTCGCGTCGTTTCCTCCACGACAGGAATATGTAGCCCAAGATAAATAGCTGGAATGTTCTAGCTTCAAATGAAGTGTGGAGAATGGATGGATATGATATATATGTATAGGAAAATTGAATTATTTAGTTACCTCCAAAGTCTGGCCGGATCCTCTTGTCATATCTATCTTCCTTGAGGAGCCCGTCGAGCAGATTTGTAACGTGCTTGGACAGCTCCTTGTTGTACCTCAATTGTTGCGGGTGAACCAACACAATGAGGTATACCACCCACAGGAATATCACTGACTCCAGGTGAAACAACCAGCTCACCAATCCCCTCATTGTTCTTCTTCTGCAATTATGCACGAATTCACGAGAAAGAAACTCCTTCCTGTTCCTTCCTGAACCTGGAATCAAAGCAAACGTTCATCAACATGAGTTGTTTTTTGTATAAATCTAGTAGTAGCTGTAATCTGTTTTAATCTGGAGCTGCCAATTTTTTTTTCTTTGTTGGTTCGAGAACATGTTATCATCAAGATATGATCATCATTTTTTCATTTTACATTTGATCTTCATGGAATGCCATGAATGCATCAAGAGCGGATGGTTTTGTGAATGCTTGAGTTGAAGGGGAAAAACCGTTTATCATTTCCATCTGCTTTTCTTCGGCAGCCAGAAGAAGAGCGCATTCCCTCCGACATATATGAGGTACGCTTTTGGCGCACAAGAGTTAGTTCCGAACCAAAGTTTTTATGATGAGGCGATGAGAAGCGACGATAGCAATACACAATTTGCATTTGAGATTTTTGCAAGCAGAGTAATGAGGAACTGAGATTAGACAATGCAAGGTTACAACAGATTCATGTCAGACACGCTATTTTCCTCCAATTTTTTTCAACGGAAACAGAAAAAAAAATCTGAAGATAATCCTGATAGGAGGAGCAAGCAAACAGGCTACAAGATTTTTTTTTGCTCTTCGTCTTTCTCTCTCACTTGTTGCAAATAACTGAGATGGTGGTGATAAACACAAATCTTAAAAAAATCAGAATGTTGTGTGTGTGTGTGTGTGTAGAGCTGGTGAGTGGGGCACGAATGGATACACGGGAAAAGGCAAAAAGCCAATCATTGTGTCAGTGTCACTCAAAATGACAATCATCCCTAAATCCTCAGGCAAACGGAGGAGACGACGACGGTGCGGTGTGAGCTTTAAACATCATGAGAGAAAGGAAGGAAGACCCAAATAATGGAAATGGAACCACAATACATAATATGGAAGAGATCCCAGCATAATATATACGTATATCCCAAATAATGGTGTTCCAAAAGCTGTTGTTGTTAGTTTGTTACAGTTGAAGAACGTCGCCGTGTGACCGAGTGATATCTTAAAGCTGGTTAATATCGTGTGGTCTAATGATTCGCTCGAGAAAACACTGCGACGACGACATGATCACACTGACTGCATAATGCTACGGCTCAATGCAAAAAGCTAAATAAAGAGTTCACTTCTCATTTCAGCACATTTTTTTTTTCTTCGTACATATCACTCTGCCCGGGACGCCATTTATTTACCAATAACATATTATAGCATATCCTCCTGTACACAACCAAATTACATGAATGTCGTCGTGACAGGAAGAAGGAAACCAAAAAGTTAGCAACGACAGGAGTCCTATGATTTTTTTGAAAGAGAATCCTTTACAGAGTGGAGGAATGCATGATGGAGTAGTCAAGTGCGTGTACTCATCAACACGTTCACAACCTGGCAGAACGCAAGACAAGAGAGAGAGAGAGAGAGGAGCATTTATCCTAGTTAATGTCGTACCGGAAACTGCATGACGAATGGGAATGTGTAAAATATCAAGCTCCAAGAATGCCATGCATGCGTGCAATATTTAAAGTGGTGGCGACTCTTCACTCGCTCTACCTACCTGGTGGAACGAAACTGTTTCTTTGGCGTCTCCGACGTCGTCGTCCACCACTCATATATATATATATATATATTCCCATTCAAGCTATATGCAAAAAATAAACTGTGTGCTTCATTCCACAAAATATGATGCTTCGTATTTTTTTATATTAAAATGTGAACCAGCAATGTGCACTTTCATAGATTCATCATCATGAGTAATCATCATCATGATGTCTCTATCATAACCGACCGACCGACCGACGCTCTCTCCTCGTCTTCTTCTTCAAAATCTCTGAGCAACTCTGGGCGAGAGGAAGGGGTAGAGCAGGTGCATGCCCCGGTGAATGTATTGCTTTCATCCTCATTTCATTTCAAATTATCTCATGTTTATTTCCTTTGGTTTGGCTCACTCTTTCTCCCCCTCTCACGAGGCAAAAGCATAAATTTAGAAGGAGTACACTAGTATTATATTGCTCTCCTCAAGCCCCCAAAGCCATTCAAAATTTCAACAAAAAATGTAAACACTCTGCTCGTTTGCACTCGCTCCCAGAGAGGAAATGATCCAATCCATCTTTTTTTCTCCTACCTCGTGAAAGATTTGAGAGGAGAAAAAAAAATTATACAAAAATTTTTGTGTCGCGATTGAAACACGAGATGCATTTAAGAATGTGAAATGGAGTGAGTCAAGCTACACGCTACTAATCATGGTCGTCATCTTCATTAAATCTTTTAATGTGACTGTGTGGAGCGGTGGATGGATGCAACGAGTCCGGAAATCGCAAAAAAGAAAAGAAATACTTTTTGCTCATTTATGCAACGTAGGAAGTGGTGGTGGTGGTGGTGGTGGGGTGCTGAGATTGTGAGAAGCCAATTGACGAGAATATTAAAAGCGAGTATGCGGCTCTCTTGTGTGCTCAGCAGAAGAGATGCAAAATTATGTATCTGTCTGCCTCTGCTGTTGTTCCCGTGGAGCATCCTCCTCCTCTCATTCACTCACTCAGTCTCCTTGTTTGTCATCCGTTTCATCATTGGCGTAAGGTTGGAATGTACTTTGTCGATGTCGATGTAATAATGTCGAGGAATATATAGAGTTTTTTCGCTCGCTCACTCGCTCGCTACTAAACTAAATGCGCAATGCGCCGTTGAGCGACGTCTCGCCATATAAATCACTTGCGAATATGCGACTGCTCACTCCTGCTGCACGCACAAATATTGGAAAAGCCAACCAACCACACGGGCAGGGGAAAGTATATTATGGCCAGGGAAAGCCAGCTGAATCCAATTATCAACGTAAATTGACCAAGGTGGCCATCATGGCTTTCACAGTCATGCTGGCTAAAGAATAATTGGGGGAAAGAGATGGAAGCGAGAATATTTTCTTTGACAAGTTGTTACGTTACCTTACCTTACCTTACTTTTCTGTAGGAGTTTCAAGCTGAGATAGTGATACACAGAAGAGAGTGTCACGAGTGGGGTCGCCCTTTCTGTGCACGCAAGGGAGTCAATTTTTCACTCATCATACACCTCTGTTTATAAAAAAAATGAGATCGCTGGTGGTGATGAGTTAAAGTTGTTGTGTAAAAGGTATGGATCACTTGAAAGAATCACTTTACAGTCACCAACACTCCAACCATCCTTCTCCTTTTGTTTGTTTATGTAGTTGAGGTGCGGATTGCAGTGGCATACTGGATCCTGCTGACACGCCACTGTCACTCCATTATTGTTGTATATAGGTGTATATGTTTCACTTGGAGACTCACTTTATATGTCGTCACCAAAACTGCTGGAGAAACAACTACTTTCGCTTTGTTGTCTCCACCAGCAATAGCAAAGCTTTACTGGAAAGTGGAGTGTATTCCGAGAGTTAGCAGTGGTGATGATTTGAAACGGGCAGAGTTGTTGGGAGTGGGACCCAGTGGGACAACTACTACTGGTGACTGGTGCGAACCTGCGACTGTTGGTGGCTGTGTGGTGTAGTAGCTCTAGCCGTGGTGGCAATGCTGACATGTGCTCTCTTGTTCTCTCACTGTCTCCTCCTAATCTTCCCCTCCATCATGATGATGACTCTCTCTCCACTCTCCCGTTTGTTGATAAGCATTGCACACACCACCACCACACCAAAAAGCAGCCGTGTAACAGGGTCGTCGTTTCAGACTCTGTGGGAGAGAATGAGAGTCGTTGTACCACATTCACTCAACTTTTGCCAACAATCTCAACTCCTCACAGTCAGAGCAACAGTTCACTTCCCCGCAACAACTTGAGCATACAAAACAAAATAATATTATAATATTATGGTTATCGCTCAGAAGATTCTTAACGCAGTGGCACAAGTAGAAGGAAAACTGCTGCTATGCTGGCTGCTACTCCATTCGAATCAAATCTTGCTCGCAGAATGTTGAATGTATTTTACTTTCTCGCTTCAACTTGAGAGAGTTAGTTGCCTTGAATAGCAGCCGAAACTTGCCTTCAGTCAGAAAGTTGGGCTATATAGCAAAAGTCTAGTGTGGTAGTAATGTTACTAGTTGAAGAACTAGTAGCATTCGACTCCTGTTCATTGTGATGTTTTTAGACGAAGAATTTTTTGTTGGCCAACTCCGATTCATGCCAAGCGGAGTAGAGGCGCATTGCGATTCATGAAGCGCAAGCGGTTCGAGAAGCAGCAACAGCAACTAACTCTCTGCATTTTTGGAAGATTCTATGTGAGTAATAATATGTTAAGAGCATCATTGTTCAGAGCAATCAGATTACGGATAGGAGGATAATATGTATATATTCTTGCTTCCGAGCATTGCAAATGATCATGTTGTACATTCCACACTCTCGAACGTGTGTGTCTCTGTTCCTTCTCAAAAATCATACAACATCAGGGAAGGAGTTTTATATATTCCACAACCATGAGGAGTGTGAATATAAAACGGGAAAAAATCCACCATCAACCTTGTGCTTCAATGGCAACTCGACTGCTGCTCGTATGGGCGAATATCAGGAGGAGAGTGTTATGATGATATGATGATGTTGCGTGTCGTGGTGGAATGGAAGGAGGTCGAAAACAGCACGGAAGGATAAGAACCTGGCAAGACGGAGCAGGGCGGGTGCTGCTCCGCTAATAATATTATGTGCATGATCTAAACTAACGCGGAGTGTACTACTACTATCATATCGGTGGTGGTGGTGGTAGTGGTGGTGTTGATTCACTTAGTTTCATATCACGGAGGAATCACTTCGCCGCATCGCCTCTTGGTTGTCGTCAACACACAGGGGCACTCACCACAACAGACACGGCACACCATGCACCACTTACGTCCACGCTAATCATATCTTTTGCCGATCTTCAGGTTAGATTTTAACATATTTGCACACATTTCAGATATTGAGCGAGAGAGAGAGTGTGTGTGTGTGAGTGTGTAAGAGAGGATAAGATTTTTTGGTGCGATCACCATCCTTATTTCCCCAAGCTCAGTCACTGAGACATCTAACCAAATAAGTCAAGTGAGGTGGTGGTGGTGGTGGTCGCTCATGAATGTTTGCTTATTTCTTTGCATTACCCGTGCACTGTCCAAAAAACGGTACAGGCCACAGAAGCTTCGTTTCGCTGCTACCGTTTCACGGCATTCCAGTTTCTCCTGAAATGTGAGCAGGATTCCTCCTCCAGTTGACATTATCATTGGGGCAGCACCTGAGTGGCGACTGCGGCTTGCAAGTGTGTGAGATCAACGCGAGCACATTGATAATATGGTCACTTAGCTAAAAAAAATGATAAAAATGTGGAGGGTTCAGGCTGTGCAAGTGTTTTGTTGCCAGGATGGCACAATCCTGGGAATCCAAATCAGATTCCAGGGGAAACCATGTGACAATAACAATTACAGGATTTGAGGTATTGCGAGTTTGTAAGGGGTTCACTTCGAATTGTGAATTGTGGAGAGTGCCAGTGTGAGTGATAGTGACTAAATTTGTAGAGAATGTAAAACAAAAGAAAGAATTACTACATCTTGCCTTTGCATGCAAATGAGCAACGCATTCCAAACGACGATGGACATCACTGGATTCTTTGATGAAAGCACTTTACTATTATTTTTATCCTCTTGTCCCCATTCGCTTTTAGAGCTCCCTGTACGCGCTGACGCCCATGATGTCACCACTTCCCCCTCCGGACAAGTGTGCTCATTAGAAAGTGGTCTTCTTCTTATATAAACAAGTGTGCTCCCGACAATGCTAATATTTGCCAGCAGGAGGGCAGGAATGGAGTGTGTCCTTGCACTACTGAAAATGAGCAATGTGACACCAACGTGGTTGCCAGTGTTGTCGCTAAGTAGCAGTAGTAGTTGTGATAGTGATGGTAGTTGTTGTTGGGATCAAAGCGGACGAGAAGGCAGCCGGTTCAATTAGATGCTGTGTGGCTGGAAACGCGTTCGCGAACTCATTGTGATAAGCCCTCGTCATTCTTGTAAAATGTGGATCCTTCTCTGCACTGTTTGGAACATCTTTTGGATTCTATCAGCTGCCAGGTAGCGTCCCTTCCGGAACTTCCGGATCTCTCATTTTGCCCCATTAGAAAACAATACAATACGTGACTCCAGAAATATGGTACACTTTTGATTTTATTGGGACAGCATGAGGTTAGGTCCGCCTCCTTTTGTATTCCACTCCACTACTACAATAATATATCGTCATCGTCATCATCATCATCATCGCACGATCATGGCGATTTCTCGGATCAAGAACGAGGGAGACGACAGAGAAAGAGAGAAAAAATCCCGTCGTTCTGCCTGCTTGAAATAATAGAAGCTTTTCCTCAATATTTTGTCCTTCTTTTTTCCCGTTGCTCTTTCCACCTAAGCATTTCTAAGCGGAAGAGAGGGCTACATCACATCATGTCGTTCGTGTTACTCTTGCGATTCCTATATGTATTATGAGGCGACCGAGAGTAGTCGTCGTCGTGGTGTGTCTCCCATGCCCAATACAAAACATTTCGCGTTTTTTTCTAAATCATTCTCATTCACTCTACGTGCATTTTGTTGGTCGTCTCTCCGAGTGAGAATCTCTGGCGAAGAGAGATTTTGAGAGTTTCGAACAACAACAGCCTCTTCTTCTTCTTCTTCTTCTTCCCCTTCTCGAGCTTGTTGTTTTTTTATAAATATGAGAGTGCCCACTTGTTACAAATTTTGACTTGCAATGGAGGAGGTATGCATGTTCTCTACGTTATATTAAGAGCTTCTCGTGTCATGTTTATTTCTTTTTGGCCTCATTGCCTACCATTAAATTGTATTGTGTCGCGTTTCCTCCGACTTTTATCTCCCAACCTGCTTTATTCTTCCGCACTCCCATCCCTTATAGTCAGTCACACACATACACACACACATAATGCACAACTATACCAGTCGTCGTCGTCGCAGACAGACTCACTAAAAACCAAAGTCTACTCTGTCGTCTAAAAAAAATAGGGAAAACAAAAGAAATAGAGAAGAGAGACAGGGAGACAGGGTTCGGCATGCTTAGCCGTATTATCCTCTCACTCAAGTCAACATCAATACCGTCATCCCACCGAAAATCCTATTTTATCCGTACATCCTCGACAAGCCAATTGCCACTAGTGCAATCTGCATGCCTACCCATTATCATCTTCATCATCATCGCATCACATTCACCTCCCAAACCAAATCCCTCACTTAATGTACTTAAATATATGTATAGGTATATATATATTAAATAATATCTTCAGTTTTCCATCCGTAGCAGGCAGAGCAGCAGTTGTGTTGGCGTGCTGCTACACACACTTTAATAGACTTTAGTCATGATTGCATTATTTGCATATGGTTCTTGTGTGTGTGTGTGTCGAACGAAGTCGTTCACTGAGGTGGCATTCATTCCCAGTCACCTATTATTCTGTCGTTGTTGGATTTCTCGGAGATTGAGAGCAGGCAGGCAGGAGTGATCTCTTCTACTATATACTATATGCACACCACTTTCTGCCGTTTCCTCACTTGTGTCGCATTGTGTTTGCTCAGCGAAGGATTAGCGAATTAGCAACAAGTTTTACTGCTCCGTCTCCATTCTTCTTCCTGTTTTCGCCTCTTCATTCATTTCTCTATTCCGTCCTCCACCGGAATATCACGTTTTTATGATGCAATCTTCTTTCTAACCCAATATCCTACTCCTATCTCTGTCGCAAACAACCCACCACCACAACCAGCCATAGCCATGTCATGTGTATTTACATTTAGCATTTTTGAGTTATCCAATCCGTTTATAATTCTAGTCCATAACTTCATGATTCATAAAGTAGATTAATGGACTTTGTGAATTAAACAAGCACCACAATGCCATCCTTTATAGTCTCGCTCGCATATTTTTTTGCATGGGAATACGAGGAGGAGGGGGGATGCATGCATGCCACGACGACGACGACTACTACTACTCGCTATTCTTGGTACTTAATCCTCAGTACTTAGCAAGCAAACGTGCAATTTTGATACTCTCGCGTTGCAGTTAATTCCTTTAAGCAAAATAACAATATCCACTGTCTACTTCTCAAAAAAAAGAGCTCCACCCTAGGTGTTTTTCTTTTGTATTATATATGTCGTCGTGTCTCGTGGTGGTGATTGTTCCTGTTCTCTCCGCCAAATCCCAATGATGCTACATACTAATATCTCTACTACTACAAGTAAACCCATTTCGTATAAAAATACATGCATCTTCTTGTAAACTGCTTGTTTGTAATCCAAACAAAATCCACACAAATCATGAGACCTCTCCGTCCTTTCGTAAACAAATGCTCAATTTTTTTCTCTTTAAACTAATGCCATGTTTTGTCAACTCCACTGAATCCCCCGTGATGAGCGTCCCCTCCTAATCCCATCTCTCCAGCAGCAACAGCGGCCTCGCTCGCAGTCACTTACATACATATCAAATTGCAAAAAGGGGAAATCCATCTTTCTACTCCTCACAGAACCGCAGTCCGCCTGCACCACACCACCTCAACACCACAACCATAACGTCATCCTCATCTGCTTCATCCTCTCCACATGCTTCAGATACGCCATACATGCCAAACGCTTGGTGAAAGCGGTAAAGCCGGTGGTGCAGAAAAGGGTGATGGAAAAGAGCCCGTGAAACAGATTTATGACAGCTTTTATTGCTTGTAAAAATGCTAGAAATTTAATTTGCGTCCAATAACTTTTGTGGGAAAAATGTATCTTTTTTTTCTCTTCTTCTCTTCCTTCTTGTAAAAGAGTCCTCTTGTTTGTGAGAGTATGTAAAAAAAAACGCAGATTGCAACGGAGGGATACATTTTGAGGAGCATGTTGGACACATAGCTTATATTTTTTTTTAGGTCTTTTTATGATGTCATGTCAGCTGCCCGCACTTGTTCACGCAACATGAGAGCAGCGTCATCATAATGTGGCATTTATATTGGCCAATAAAAGAGATGGTGCATGCATGGTAGATGGGAAAAGCAACGGGTAAAGTAACATTTCACCACTTCTGTCTGTCACATATCTTTCGGCTATGTTGACATGAGGTGGAGTCTACAACCAAAAAATGGCTTCATACAAAAAAACAAGTGGTGGTCTTATCAGGATTACACTTGCAAAAGTACGGAACGGATGCACTGCATGAGGTCATGAATGAATTTTTTTGAAGGCAAGGTTTTTGCAAGCATGATAATATCGAATTGGAATCAGATCCTATAACCCTCCAGACGGAACATCATCATCATCATCAACCTGTTGAAAATACGATTTGTTATGGCTAAAAAAACACACTTTCTAAAAAAAAATATCCCATCGAACGAACAACGACAGCATTTCTGTAACAGCCATCAAAATAACTATTTTTTCCCGGAGTACTTTGGCATGGCCAGGCCAGCACAAATGTGAGCGTGAGCGAGCTAAGTAAGTAATTACCGCTGCGCTTTTTTTGCCCTGCTTATTTATGAAGGCTGTCAGGCGGAGAGGATCCCAGGACTCCTGTTCTTGGGCGATTGCTGGTGGTGGTGTCACACCGCGTGTGGCTTTTGTCTCCGCCTAATTTCTCACGGAAGCATGAATTCATATTATTTTAAGATGGCAAGCGAAATGTTTTGTTGTTTGTTTGGGTGAGAGAGAGAGNTGGGCGATTGCTGGTGGTGGTGTCACACCGTGTGTGGCTTTTGTCTCCGCCTAATTTCTCACGGAAGCATGAATTCATATTATTTTAAGATGGCAAGCGAAATGTTTTGTTGTTTGTTTGGGTGAGAGAGAGAGAGAGAAGTGAATAAAAAGGATGGGAGGAAGCATGATGGAGGAGCTCTTCTCTCACACTCCTTCCCTGAGCCGCAGCACCCCGCAAGTGAGGGCCGTAAAATTGGGAGAGTTGACGAGATGACAGGAATGATTGTCTTCTGTTTTTCCTCTATTTTTCTTGGCATGGGATATGAAATCACAACAGCCTGCTCACCACCACCACCACCACCACCACATCCACGCCACGACAATCTTGTCCCAGTGCTGCTGACTTTGCTGCTGAGTGCCCATTTAGGCAGGAGTGCAGCGACTCAGAGCCAACCTGATGAACCTCCTGAGTAAGTGGGGTGCACTGATTTGTGAAATTAGAAAATTCGAGTGTGTCGACACTTCGATCCCAACCTCTAATTGTTCCCAGAACTTCATTAATGAAGAGGAGGAAGGAGGTTCGTTCGCGTGTGTGTGTGTGTGATTCCAACTGTGATTGGAACTCGATGTCACGGTGTGTTCCCCTTGTCGCTCGCTCGCTTGGAGGAGGGTGCGTGTAAGTAAACGACGTGCAGTCAAGAAGTGGAGTGCGCCAGCCATGCATCCGGCGCTCTTGGCTTCGCTCAGGAATCTTGTCCATTTCCAAGTCGCTCTGATAACATCACAGCTGCTCACTCCAATTTCATCTATCATCGCAACTGGCTAAATGACAGTGGGGAATGGAGTGGTGTGGTGCTTATTTTCTTTTTTAGATACGATACACCCTGATGAACCAATCTAAATCCCAGCGTCCCCTTTACACGACGTCCCCGTCCCTACCATCCATCCACATCTCCTGCACGCAACTCGTCTGCTTTTACCTCAAAATTTATCGCTCCTTTTCCAGACTCCTGTTATCGCAAATAATCTTTGCCGAGTGCCGATGTATCTCCACTTTGCAATAATATATATATATATATATATATATATATAT